>BQNB010166703.1:0-10103 GCA_026074375.1 Tanacetum coccineum | reverse complement strand
CTAATATTGTATATGTTTTGGGTTTAATCCCAAGCAAAACCCGAGCCCGAGTCCTAGTTAAATATCCCTCACGTCACATTAAATGTGTAGGGGTATATATATAGATATTTTCTCAAATGAAAATATCTAATCTTATAATATATTTTTTCTAAATCTTTCTCAGTTTCTCTCATCTCTCTCTCTCTACACCATCACCTCTCTTTCTTATTTTCTTGATTCGATCCATGTGGTTCGGCATATGAAGTGTTAAACGGGTTCCTACAAATATGTTGCACCTGCACTTTATGCAATTAGAGCAGGAAAGGTCCAAAAGAAAAATCACAAAAATAAGAAACCGCAATTGGCTGCTAGGGGAAACAATCAAGGGAAAAGGGAAGTCTAAGCTTGCTTATGCTCCTAAGCCTAAGATTCCCCCTCCACCAAAGAAGGACAATCCTGCGAAGGACGCGATCTGCCACCAGTGCGGTGATGTAGGTCATTAGAAATGAAACTGTCCCTAATATCTCGCCGAGTTACTGAAGAACAAGAAGCTATCTCAAGAAGCTAGCACTTCAGCTATCTTCACCATAGAACTCTATACTTTTCCTAGTAAAACTTAGGTTTATGACACGGGTTGTGGTACTCACATCTGTAACACTACCTAGGGTCTCAGGGGAAGTAGGAAGCTGAAGCCAAGAGCTTTAAGTCTGTACGTGGGCGATGGTCATCGTTCAGCCATTAAAGCTATTGGATTTTTTCATTTGTGTCTCCATAGTGGATTAGTTTTAGTTTTACACAATTGTCATTATGCTCCTTCTATCACTAGAGGATTCATTTTAGTTTCCCGTTTGTATGACGATGGTTTTATTAACCGTTTTGAGAATAATACAATTTTAGTTTCTAGGAATAATGTTGTTTATTTTAATGTCATTCCAAGGGATGGTATTTTTGAAATTGATTTGTCTAATTCTAATACAAATGATAGTTCTATGTTTGCTGTTAGCAATAAAAGAGCCAAGATCAACTTGGACTCTACTCTCTTGTGGCACTGTCGTCTTGGACACATTAGCAAGAAACGTATTGAGAAGTTGTAAAATGATAGACTTCTTAATTCAACTGACAATCAGTTTTTTGATAAATGCATTTCATGCATGTCTAGAAAGATGACATGAAAACCTTTTTCACATCAAGTGGAAAGGGCTAAGGATCTACTTGGACTAATACACACCGATGTATGTGGCCCATTTAGAACTGTGTCGAGACAAGGGGTGAGCTACTTCGTCACTTTCATTGTAGACTTTAGTCGTTATGGTTATGTTTACTTGCTGAAACATAAACATGAAGTGTTTGAAACCTTCAAAGTGTTTCAAAAGGAATTAGAAAACCAACTCGGAAAGACCATAAAATCACTACGTTCTGATCGTGAAGGCAAATATATAAGTCAAGAGTTTTTTGGATCATCTCAAGGAGCATGGGATTATTGCCCATCGCACTCCTCCTTACATGTCACAACACAATGGTATGTCTGAGAGGAGAAATAGAACCCGGCTAGACATGGTTTGCTCCATGATGAGTCAAACAACTCTTCCAAAGTCCTTTTGGGATTATGCCCTTGATTTTGTTGCACGCATTCTCAACATGGTTCCAACTAAGAAGGTTGAAAAGACACCATACGAGGTATGGCATGGGCAAGCCCCTAAGCTGTCTTACTTAAAAGTCTAGGGTTGTGAGGCACTTGTTAAGCGTGATACACTTACCAAACTTAACAATTTAGAGCCCTGGTCTCTTAAGTGTATCTTCATAAGATACCCAAAAGAAACAATAGGTTATTCTTTCTACTACCCACATGAGAACAAGGTACTTGTTGCTCGGAATGCTGAATTATTTGAGAATTGTCTTATAACTTAAGAAGCAAGTGGGAGTCTAGAGGATCTTAGAAATCATTTAAGAAGAAGATACATATCCTTCTAAAAACACTAGCTTACATCATGATGAGGATGATCAAGAAATTAATGAACCTCAAAGTGATATCAATCCCATTCGTAGGTCCACAAGGACACGACATGCCCTAGATCGTTTGTGCTTATACATCGATGCTGAGGAGTATGAGTTGGGGGATCATAATGAACCCGCTAAATACAAAGCCGCATTGTTAGATCCTGAATCTGATAAATGGCTAGATGCTATGAATTTGGAAATGCAATCAATGAAATACACCAAAGTCTAGGACTTAGTTGACCTTCCTCCTAATGGTAAAACCATTGGTAGCAAATGGATCTTTAAAAAGACGACTGACATGGATGAAGTTGTACACACCTATAATGCTCGTCTTGTAGCAAAGGGCTTCACTCAAACCTATGGGGTAGATTATGAAGAAACCTTCTCTCCTGTTGCAGACATTAGTGCTATTAGGATTCTTATAGCCATAACCGCATTTTATGACTATGAGATTTGGCAAATGGATGTCAAAACTACCTTCCTCAATGGACATCCCTCTGAAGAAGTCTATATGGTGCAACCTGAAGGTTTTGTCAATCCAAAATATCTAAACCGAGTATGCAATCTCAAGCGTTCCATTTATAGACTTAAGAAAGCATTAAGGCAATAGAATAAATGATTTGATGATGAAATTAAGAAATTTGGTTTCACTCAAAATTATGATGAGCCATGTGTATGTATGAAAGCTAGTGGGAGTAATGTTACTCTCTAGATCTTATATGTTAATGACATATTAATCATGGGAAATCACATTCCAATGTTACAAGATGTAAAATCCTACATTGAAAGGTGTTTTCTATGAAGGATCTAGGGGAAGCTGCATATATTTTTGGAATCAAGATCTACAGAGATAGATCAAGGCGGTTAATAGGTTTGTGTCAAAGTGCTTATATTGAGAAAATTTTAAAAAGATTTTACATGGAGAATTCCAAACGTATAAGTATCCCTATGCAAGAAAAGCTAAAATTGTGTAAATTACAAGGTCCTTCAACACCTACTGAGGTGAAGCGCATGCATAATATACCATATGCCTCAGTTGTGGGACCTATTATGTATGCTATAAGATGCACTCGCCCTGATGTTGCGTTCGCTCAAAACATAACAAGCCGATTTCAACAGAATCCAGGAGATATATACTGGACTGCTGTTAAGAACATTCTAAAGTATCCTCGCGATACTAAAGATATGTTTCTTGTTTACGATGGTGATATAAAGTGAGAGCTCAGAGTTTCTTGCTACACTGATGCTGGATATGTGACGGATGCATATGACCTCAAGTCTCAGACTAGATATGTATTCGTTTTAAATGGAGGTGCTGTTGACCGGAAGAGTACAAAGCTGAGCATCTTCGCAACTTCATCTGTAGAAGCTGAGTATATAGCTGCTTACGACGCTTCAAAGGAGGCGGTCTGGATTAGGAAATTCATTTATGGGCTTGGCGTTGTTCCCACAATTGAAGAACCTATAAAGATGTATTGTGACAATACCGTAGAAATTACTATAGCTAATGAATCAGGAATCACTAAAGGTGCTAGACATTATCGTGCCAAAGTTCATTGCGTTCGTGAAGTTATAGAACTGGGCGATATAAAGTTAGAAAAAGTTCACACAGATGACAACTTAGCTGATCTTTTTACTAAGGCGTTGCCTTTTCTTAAGCATTCTGAACATACTAAGAATATAAGAATGCTTCCAGCTAGTAGTTTCATGTAAATCTGTGTTTTATTAGTATATGGATAATTGGGATTGTAAGACAATTTTTATTTTCTGATGAATAAAGATACTTGGTGTTTGTTTTTCATTCATATAATAATAGTTATCCTATTTTTGCATGTTTAATCCTTGAATGATTCTATCATTCTAAATATGTCCATTGTCGATTAATAATATGGGAATATTATTACATAAGGCAAATGTGAGTGTTAGTTGTATTATTTGAATATGTGAATTGTTCCCACCAAACTCATATGTTATTCACAAGAGATGCATATTGGACACCCCAAACTTTAAATATTTACTTTTAGATCCTTGTCATGAGTAAGATATCGAAAATGATTAAATAAGTCATCCTTAGACATGAGATGTAAGCAAGTTCTATATGTGTGGATATCACTTTTTTATTATATGTCAAACGTTATCCTGGAAATGGTAGTTATAAAGGCTTTTCTTGGAAGTGATATGAAGCAGCATCCACAACACTTGTAGTCAATAAAGAATTTGTTCCTCCACTTGATAAGTGCAGAATGATACCATTGGGCCCTCTCCAGAATTAATCAGATAATTGTATGGCCGTACCCAAAGAGTAATTTAAGTTGATTCTTAATTACATTTGGTATGTCTAAATTAACTTCTATAACAAGAAAATGAAATAGTTAAACTATATGGAATCAGTTAGGATCTATATCCATGGTTTAACAGTATCTATAACAAAGGGATGATGGAAGCAAAAAATACATAACCATTGTGCTGAAAGTTTTTCTTGAAACAACATCTCAAGTATTTCTAGTTTATGGCAATGAGAGTATTGTTAGACGTTTCCATTGCTGGTATAAATGAAGTATGCTACTCCTACTCCCAAGTGGGAGCTGTTAGAGAGTAGGAGTCAGATACACATGTTATACAACCAGAAATACGTAAGCCTATTAGGGGCATACACGTTAAGACACGAAGAGTACGTTTATTAAATAGTTAATATATATTTACTTATTATTAAAGGTTTAATATGCTTAACGTAATAGTTTTAAATAACCGTTAGTTATCGTTATATTTTATAACTAACTTAACGAATATTTAAACATGAACCGACAAAACCCGAACCTTGTGGGTGCTTCATGGTGGCCAACCCCAAAGGAGATTCTAGAAGGGTTTGGAGTCAATTTTAGTAGATAAGGGAATATGAGGTGTATTGTGATAAGGATTATGAGGTTTCCTAGTTTATCTAGGACTAGGGTTAGATGCTTATATAAACACCCACCCTAGCCTCATTATTCATTCATTCACAACATACATTCACAATCAATCGGTGCTTTATCTCTCTCCCTATACTCGACCGAAAATCCCACATTAGGGTTTTCAATTTTTCCTCTTCTTCCACCTAGCGATTTACGGTTATAAACCCTAAAGGGTTTTCGGTGCAGTTTGATCTCCATAAGTGTGACGATTAATAAGCCCTCTCCAAGGGTTTTCGGTGGTGCTTGGTTCTTCTAGTTCGACAACAACAAGGGCCCAACTTAGGGTTTTCGGTTCTTGGTTTTCTCCTTCAACCGAATTCTGTAAAACCCTAATTAGGGTTTTTGATTTTCGGTACAAGTCTACAAGAGTTGTTTGGTTTTCGGTTCAAGTAAAAGATTCATACACTTGGTGTTTGAAGCTCGTGAAGTTACGACTAACATTGTTGCGTACTTGTTCGACGTGTTGTGTATGCAACCATAGATGTGATAATTTAATCACTCAATATTTCAAGATCAAGATTCTCTCGTTTAATCGACTTTTGTCATTAAACAAATGTTCGTTTTTCTTACCTTATTTGTGTGTTAATTCTTAATATTAAACTAGATCTATCCGTTGCATACTCGTAGTAAATGGTTTACCTAGTTATTAAAACACTATAATTAGCTCATAGTAACAACTATATATCAACATTACCAATCCAAATACGTATAAAAAATGAGAACCTCATACGAGCGTTCATATTTCACATGGCAAATCATGTTAAATTGACCATTTTTTTGCATATGCAAAATAGATTAAACGGCGTTTTCTTATAATGATATTTCCTCTACAAGCAAAATTAATTTTATAGAACTGATGACCAGGTGGTTGGCTACACGAAAAGAAAGAATACATATAACATGAAAACGGCCAACTTCATGAATAGGAAAATCGCACTTTTAAAAGAAATACACGCCGCAGCAAAAAAATTGTTTCGCCGTAACGCGCGGATCAATTCCACCTCGTTTTTTACTATAATGTATCACAGGTAAATTTATATGTATAAAAGTGATTTGTATTGTCATTTCTAAATAATTCAATGACATGGCTATTTTGTAACTTTGGCAAAATAAAAAAGCTAAGTGCTATTTTGACTAAAAAATGCAAGCGTAACATTTGGAATTTTGTTTCTAGGACATCGGAACAACATTTAACCACTCCATCACATTATCTTTTGTCATAAGTTTTCATATTCAATATATATATTGTATCCATTTAGTTTAATTATCCACTAACCATTTTCTTAAAACTAAAGTTAAATGTAGTTTTTGTAAATTGTTAGATAGTTTAAACCCATTGATGAAAATACTCGTCGTTTGTCCGACTTTTTTCTTAGCTCACGTGTCATGAAATGACTCACAATGGAGTCATGCGTGACATATCTCAAAAAAACCCTCTGACGCGCCACCATTACATGGCCATTACATGTAATCTTAAAAAAAAAATTAAAAATGAAAAAGAGTATACCACAAGTTAACGGTCTTTGGTATAGAGGGATCAAGCTTAATATTTAGGTTTGACTTTAATTTACATGTTTGGATTGAAAACAGGCTCAAACTGGCCCACCATAACCTAGATTTTCGGGCATCTTCAAAGGTATATCTAGAAGCCAGTGTTAGAAAAAATAGATTAGCATATTTGTTTGACATTGCAATGTGAGTACATATCAGTCTTTTATTTTTGTTGATTTTCTACAAAGTTATTATTTTTATTATTAGCAATTTTAACTGTAACTATTTATTTGGACACTCTCTTTGTTATAATATATTTTATTTTTATTACATCAAATCAAAATCAAAATCAAAATCTTAATTCAAATTGTAAACCCGCTTACAAACGAAAAGGGCCCTAAATGAGATATCATTGTAGAGTTATTAGTCTATGATAATGAATTTGTAATAATAAAATTCATTGTTATCATTGAGATTAATAACTATAGTAGATCAGGGCTCAGCAAAATCAATCAAAAACAAAACCGAACCGACTCATTTTCATTTTGGTTTTTGCTTTTGTATAATTATGGTTTTCGGTTTTGCTTGATTCGGAGGCTAAAAAACACGCCTAGAGTATATATTCGATTTGATTTTGCTCTATTCAACTGTTTTGATTTTGACCCGTTGCTCGGCCCTCTCTAGTATAAGATGTAGATTCATCATTTTAATATGATTCCACATTTCCACAAGACAAGGAATAATAAACTTTGATTTTAAATCGAATCAATCCCATACAACACGGCATTCATTTCCATGACTCTCACTCACTAATCACTCTTCAACTACCACCATCACTAGATCTTCATCAAATCATCAAAATCAACCAAATTCTTCCACTCAACACCCACATCTCAACTCACTTCCTTACAATTCACCAAAAACCCATTTCGATCCACTTTTCAGTTTATCATTTCATCCAGTAATCACTAAACCCCTAATTCATCAATTCATCAAAACTAAACACATTTCTCCAGTAAACACACACATCTGAATCCATATTCATACAATTCATCAAAAACCCATTTCGATCCACTTTTTAGCTTCTCATTTCACCCAGTAACAAAAAAACCCCTAAATTCTCTCAAATTAGGGTTTTAACTAGTCCTAGCTCATCAGATCAACAGATTTAACCGTAATCAAACCTTTTTTTTACACCAATCTTCAATTGAGATAAAGTTGAATCAAACCCACAAATTAATTGCATCAATTGATAACCAATTGTTAAGTTTTAAGGGTTTTTAGAGGTTTTAGGTGTGATTTTAATAATGGCAGTAGTTAAGCAGCATTATGCAACAAGTAGTTTAGTAATTGGGTATGCTTTATGTTCAAGTTTGTTAGCTGTGATTAACAAATTTGCGATAACTAAGTTTAATTACCCCGGTTTATTAACTGCGTTGCAGTACTTAGTTTCGGCGTTAGGCGTTTGGGTTTTAGGGAAGTTAGGATTTTTAAGTCATGACCCGTTTGTGTGGGAAACCGCTAAGAAGTTTTTACCCGCTGCGTTTGTTTTTTATTTAGCAATATTTACTAATACAAATCTGTTAAGACACGCGAATGTGGACACATTTATTGTGTTTAGGTCGTTGACGCCTTTGTTAGTTGCAGTTGCGGATATTGTGTTTAGGAAACAAGCGGTCCCGTCTAAGATTACGTTTTTGTCGCTTGTGGTTATATTGGGTGGCGCTGTTGGTTATGTTGCTACTGATTCAGGGTTTAGCTTGACTGCGTATTCGTGGGCGTTTGCGTATTTGGTTACTATTACGACTGAGATGGTTTATATTAAACATATGGTTACGAATCTTGGGTTGAACACGTGGGGTTTTGTTTATTATAATAATTTGTTGTCGCTTATGATGGCTCCGTTTTTTTGGGTTATAACGGGTGAGTATACAGATGTGTTTGCGAAAGTGGGGGAGAATGGGGGGAATTTGTTTGAGGTTGTTGCGTTTACTGCTGTTTCGTTGTCGTGCGTGTTTGGATTGTTGATTAGTTTCTTTGGGTTTGCGTGTCGGAAGGCTATTTCTGCTACTGCGTTTACTGTTACGGGTGTTGTGAATAAGTTTCTTACGGTGGCTATTAATGTTTTGATTTGGGATAAACATGCTAGTCCGTTTGGATTGTTTTGTTTGCTTGTAACAATCGCTGGAGGAATTATGTATCAGCAATCTGTAACTGGTGTTAGTAGTCCGTCTGCACAAAGGGATCCTGCAGCAGCTAAGCTAATGGATAACAAAGATGACGTTGATGACTACTCGGAAGAAGATGAAGAAAAGGGCATATCGGGAAAAATCTCTGGTGTATAAGCGATTTGATGTCTTGACCGAAGAGGTTTGGTCAACCAAAGTTTTTGGCGTTGCTAGTTTGAGGTACTAAAATTGTTATCGATTTTGGAATTCTATCATTCATGTTATATCATATAGGTCTTTTTTTCCCCGGCCCACGCTATGAATTCGGGCATTATTGTTTTATAATAGTAGTGAACATCACTTATATCGTTAAAAGGGAGACAAATGTTAAGAATACAATTCATTATCAATGCAATTTTATCTTGTAGTATATCAATTTGCTCTGTTATATCTTTTGGTTTTGGAGTATGGGGAGTGACACATTAAAAGTCATTTTTGTGGCTAAACCTCAAAGTATGAATCATGGCTATTTGATTATTTTGTTTAGGTCAGATTCATGATATGTATTTGGGTTTAATGAATGGCACACCTCTAAATATATTGAACACAAGACACGAGTTGCTAGTCAGTTATCTCATATACACTTGTTCCAAATGTTGATGCCTTTGCTAGTTGTACTGAATTTTTTGGTTTGATTGAAGTTGTTTAGCTATCTCTTATGTTAAATGCATCACGTGAGAAGAGAAGTATTCATAAACGGCTGCTTTCTCCTTTATGGTATTGGTATATTGTTTTTTCATACAATGATGTGGTAAGATCATTTGTCCAATCGAAACAACTATAAAAAAAGCAAGAATCTATTTGATTGGACAAGTGATCTTGATCATCTTGTGGAAACTTTTTTTGTAAATCTTTTGTGAACATAGCATTCTTGTTTTCCTGTAAGCTTGATGTGCTAGTGAATACCCCTCTTTAGTTTGAAAGAAATCTTTGGATCATGAAATGCTGTCATCTTTGTTTACCATCATATCCTAAACATTGAGAGGCAAAATGAATATAGATTGAACGATTTAGCATTTTTCTTGACATTGGGTCTTTTGCACAGTAGTATCCAATGTGTATTAAATGTGCTTTTCATTGCCAAGTGGTTGTGTTCTAACCTTCAAATTTACAACGTGTGAAACGGGTGTGTGAGTTTGCTGTTTAGAATACATAATCAGTTTCATTCTTGAACAAAGGTGGCGTTTGTAAAATCTTTTAGGCCTCACCTTATAAAAAGGATTTAGCCCTCATCAATCTGTAAATTTTCCAAATCTTATTCTGGTCATGAAAGGGATGTCAAAAAAATCAGCCCCATGTATTTTTGTTCCTGTTTGTAAAGTCACGCGACGGAAGTGTCAGTTTGGAGAAGTTTACAATGCATAAGGCACATGAAAAGCATACGGGAGTTAAGTGATATGTTAATTTCTTCACTTTCATTGACACTAATTACAACCCGTAAGAGATGTGATTTGTG
>BQNB010166700.1:0-14083 GCA_026074375.1 Tanacetum coccineum | reverse complement strand
GAGTAAACGCGTAAAACCCTAAAAATAAATTGTGAATTACATAATGTCATACAATGACCTAAAACATGAGGTGTTATACATATCGTAAATACTCCAAGTCTTTATTGAAGAAAAATTGTGGTTGAATAGTGACATGGCCTGGAGGACCACCGAGAGGCAGTGGTTGGTTGACATCGACTCTGACTTGGTCTCCTTCGGGATTCGTCCAGTCAATCTGATCTATGAACATCTTGTGACACTCCTCCATCTGGAACTAAAGGTGAATGACATCTGGATAGAAGGCTTTAACAACTTTATAAGCCTGCCTTTCGAATCTGCTTGTGTAAGCGTGGTCTTGTTCACTTGTCAGCAATACCATTTCATGAAAGTCGTCATGTATCCAGTCTTTGCAAGTAATGAGTTCTCAGCAGGGGTTTCATAAGTTGAAACCAACGTAGACGCCCAGTTGTTCTCAATATCTGATACATTAGAAGAAGGAATGGTCCAAGCAGGTTTAAGAGTCGCTGGTGTTTCCTCTTTAGGTAGTGGTTTCCACCAGTATTGTCTCGAGTCAGCTTTTGGTAGGTGATCATTCTCGGAGTCTTCATCATCAGACAAATGTACCTACTCATCGGGGATGGAATCATCTTACATCAAAGAGTCAGTAGGAGATAACTCTTGAGCTGTTGTAAAACTAGTTGACTCGAATCTAGTGTCAGATGTAGTCCAAGCCATGGATTGATGTGTGGAGGCCGCAGGCTTAGATGAGCTTGGAGCCTCACTGCCTGCTTGCTGAGCAGATCCTAATGCACCAGTAGATAGAGGATGAGGAGGTGGTGGAAACTGAGAGGATCTCAATGTTCCTGAAATACCTGGAGCACCAGATGTACCTGCTGGAGGAGGTGGAGGTGGTGGCGGAGAAGGTGGAGACCCAGAAGGAGTTCTTGGAGCTGCACGCTTCTTTCTTTTCTTCTTGCGAGCTTCCTCCTGATTAGCTAGACGTTGATTTGAATAATCTAGCTCTAATGACATCTGCAGAGCCTCATACAAGTCATTGTGAACCTCATGAGCCTGGTAAGAGTTGTCTTCAAACATTCGTTGTTGAAGTATTTCCTTCATATCAACGGTGGGCAGATCCATGAAGCGAGCTCGAAATGGAGCTTGCATTGCCCAATCTACTGCATCAGTGACTATCTCATAACTACTTGGCTCACCTTGTGAGGAATATTAAGATTCTCCAAGTTGTACAGCCGGGTCCCTTGTTTGTCCAACCTTTCCTCTAAGGCTAAGTTGTTTTGTATCAGATCCGCCATATGTTGTTCCAGCTCACTTATGCCACTTACTAGGATCGGATCTGCGATGCTTTGTCGTGGTTGAGGAGGTGGTGGAAGAGATGTTGTTGTTGTGATTATTGAGGTTATTGTTGTTGATGTTGGTAGTGGAGTGTCGGATTGCATCGTCGTAAGATCAATAACCAGAGTGGTCATTGGGGGAACCGAGGAAGTATCTTGATGAATAGGGACTGAAACCATTGACTGAACCTCTGTTTCAGCATTCGTTTTCCCTGATTCTTCTTCATGTGGCTTCTCCACGAAAAACTGATCAGTAAAGCTGAGATCTTTATCAAGGTTTTGCAGAGAAGACAGGGTTCCCGTGGAGCTTGCAGGTCTTTCTAGAATCACTTGATCTTCAGTTGGCAGTTTGAGGTTCTCCTAAACATTTGGGTAAGCAGTTTTTGTAAACTCCTCATCCATTTGCTCTGGTTTTTGTTAAGATGAAGCATCGGTGGCCTCTAAGTCTATGTGTTCACGGTTTGGTCCAGCATGAACCCCATGACTTTGTTGAGGTTGAGACTCTGCAGCATCACCAGGGTTTGATCCAGCATGGCCTTTATCTTGTATACCCGGGTTTGGTCCAGCCTGGCCTTCATCTTGTTCACCAGGGTTTGGTCCAGCCTGGCCTTCATTTTGATCTCCAACATTGATCACAAGCACTTCCTTATCTGATTCTGTTTCACTGTCAGTCAGAGGTAGCTCAACATCTAAGGAAGGTGAGTCAGCATGTCTAGTGGGTTCAGTGTGCATGGGAGGGCGCCTTTGAAAGATAAATTGATCTACATGGCTCTTCTTCGTTGGAGTCTGAAGGGTAAGTAGATCATGAGCAGCTTGTTCATCAACGACTTTCTCTTTCCCCTTTCCTTGTACCTCTAGAAGCAGTTGATATTTCCTAGAGTCAGGCTCCCTCAATACCACCGGACGACCTGGTCCCTGGGATCGTTCTGCTTGTTCCTTTAGATTTAGTTCCAGGGCTCGTTGAAGATCTGCTTATAAATCAGTATAGGCAGGTTCCTCAACAGGAACACCTTCATTACTGGGCTCATCAACCAACTTGAGTGGACTTTTTGGCTTGCGTCTTTTTCCCACAAGTCCACCCTTTGATCTTTTTGCTGGTGAGGGTTCATCAGGAGTTTCCTTAACCAGTTTTCGTTTCTTCTCTGAGACCGCTTTTGATGGTTAAGTAGGTGTTGGTTTGGGTTTAGGTGGTTGAGTAGCGGTGGGCTTTGGTGCCTTATCACCAGCGGGTTTAGTAACCTTAGTTGCCTTAGGTTTAGTGACCTTGGTAGCATCAGAAGATTCTGTTGCTCCTCCTTCCTCAGCCTTGCCACGTTCTGCATCCAGAAATTGTTGATACTTGGCAACATGCTCTTGGTAGTCGCCATAGTAGGGTGCTCTTTTAATTTCATCAGTGAGTAGGGCATCAGGTATCGCCATGTAAAATATTTCTCTACCATCCTTTCTAACAAACCTGAGAGTGTTCAGAATGCTTTCCTTATGTGAGTAGTAAAGAGGCAAACCAGTCCTTGGGTGAATGTTGTGCTTGGTTCTCAGATGATAGATGATCAGTTTGGTGAACCTGACACTTAAAATGAGCAGATGAGTGGTCTTCTTCTTTCCACGTGCAGCCGTAGCTAAATTCTTCCTGTCAGTGAGAAACGTCTGTATGGATTGAACAAAATCTTCCCAAATCCTTTCAGCATAATCGATGTTGGAGCGATGAATGATACCCCAAAGTATCTAAAGCACTGGATGTCTTGGCCTGTCATATCCAGCAGTTTTGCCTGTAAGGCACATGTTGATCATAGACAAGATGGCTCTCCATGGTTGATAGAGAGCATTAACAGACATTGCTGACACATTTCTGAGTGTACTGGGGTATCCTAACATATTGACATACTTGATAACAATATCACTCGACGGTGGAGCCACAAAAGGATTGTTATCATTGGCCGAAGAGATATCGAGAGCATCTCTAAGAATATCTTTGTGAAGATTGAACCATTACTCATCTAACTGACAACTGTACAACCCAGTAGATGAGTTAAAGCACATGGTGTCTCAAAACTGATGAATGTAGATAGCCGGAATTGTAAAGGATGCCGTGAAGGCCCTGAAGAAGTTAGTGTTCTTTAGTAAGGCCATAGCAATCGAGAAGATAGGATTCCTCTGAGGCTTGTGTACATCGAGTACGCAGTTGCTCTTGCCGATGGGCACCCACTTGCTTAACGGCAATATCCGATCATCCGTTCTGGTCAGTGGTGCGACAGTAGGAGCTTGTTCAGCAGGAGCATCATTCGCATGAATGTTTATGTCAGCCATAGTATCTGCACAAGTAGATCCAATAGCAGGACATGCATACAGATATATGATGTTAGTTGGGAGCAATTGCTCATAGAGAAGTCAACCTTGGAATGAGTTGACCCAAAGATATTTGATAAAATACATATCGCTGCAGACAACTCGTTGACCTATTTTATTAAAAGTATTTAACTCGCTACCAACATGGAAAATTTGAAATAGAGTTAAATATTATAATAAAATAAAATCTTCTTTAACTCGCTAAGGGATAGCGAGTTACCTGCACACAATTAAATAAGAGATGACATTCAACTCGCTAGTGATAACTCGCTAATTGCAACTCGCTATGAATATTCTTATTAAAATACTAACTCGCAATTAAATTTGGAAAATTTGAAATAGCGAGTTGAATATTTTAATAAAAAAATAAAGTCTTCATCAACTCGCTACATAGCACACCAACAACTCTCTATAACCTAAAATCACACAAACTAGCAAAAAGGTTCAAGGAGGTACATGATAAACGCTTAGACAACATTATTAAACATTTAGCAACATCCAAAAACAACAAACAACAACAATCAAGGGTCTTGACTAATAAAACTCAAGAAATACCATGAAAATCATCAATACCACAAAAATAATGAAAAGGGATGCAAATAAAACATGAACGAAGCATCATTCATACATATTAACTCTAACCTAGCAAGTAAAACATCATTCCAAACATTAACAAAGAATTAGATGATAAACAAAGTCGAAATCATTTATTTAGTGCGATTTAGTGAGATTAAGACAACCATGTTCTAGATGTAATATGTTTATTAGATATAGAACATTATACAAAAGATACCTTGGCACTAGAATCCACAAAAATCATGAATCAAAGAAAAGCTCAACCTAGCGAGTTGCCTGAGAGGGTTTTTAGGGATATGGTTTGACTGGTTTTTACATGATTTGACCAACAGTAACTCGCTACCTCCTTTCATACTTTTAATGGTTTCATCATTTGGCAGTTTTGGTCCTTAACTTCCTAAGACCATTACTTTATGGTTGAATTTATTAATAAGGTTTATGCAAGATTCAGAATTGGCACACATGGTCCTTGTAATTTCATAAGCCTAGGAAACATTTAGCATATTGCACATAAGTCCCTATACTCATAAATGCTCGACAACGTTGGCCTTTTAAGTTAAAATAACTTTAACTCCCCTTTAAATTGAAACCCCGTTTAATAAAAACTTTAACCAGTCAAATATTTTGATGAATTAACAATGCCTATTAGATGTCATAAATTTGAAAACACTCTCCCCCTCAATCAATGACCCGTTTTCTATTTAAAGAGCTGTAGTCGTTGATTGAGTGCCAAATTTTGAGAAATTCAACTCTAATTAAGTTTCAAACATCATTTTTCCACCGTGGGTAACACAAATAATTTTCTGAAGAATCATAGACGAAAAATCATTTGGTTAAAGAAAGAAGACTTCTCTTCTATAACAAGAAATAATGCACGGAAACGTACATTAATTCGGAGTTGCATGTATATCAAGTAACCCATGCCCGAGAGAAATTAATCACCCGTTGTTAGGAACAACCGTCTTTTTGGCGACATGCTTTCCTCATTTTGAAAAGTGGGATGCAGTCTGAAATAACTGCAAGCCATGAAGACATGTCTTGAAAAACTATTTTTGGTATTTTCTATTTTATGATTTTTTATGGTTTTTGTAGGTTTTATATTTTTGTATTTTCTTTTTAGATTTAAGCTATATACATATTTACATAGGATATAGGAGGACCATATTTTACTCCTCTTCTCCTTCCTGAAGGCGTTTAAGGGTTTCCGAAGACATACTCTTCATACCAAGTCGCGGGAGTAGAAATTCGAATCGCTCTCTTGGTAATGCTTTGGTAAATATGTCCGCGAGCTGATAATCCGTCATCACAAAGTACAATTCAACCACGCCTTTCTCAACTTGCTCTCTTATAAAATAGTGTCGTATGTCAATGTGCTTGGACCAGGAGTGCTGGACATTATTGCAGCAGAGAGCAATGGCACTGCGATTGTCACAATACAGTGGAATCTTATTGAAGGCAAAGCCGTAGTCTGTGAGATGTGATCTCATCCAAAGTATCTGAGCACAACAACCAGACATGGCAATGTATTCAGCCTCTGTAGTTAAGATCACAGTGCTCTTCTGTTTCTTTGATGACCAGCTGACTAATTTATCTTTAAGGAACTGAGCACTTCCAGACGTACTTCTTCGTGTGTCTTGACAACCTGCATGGTCCACATGTGCATAGGCCGTTAGTGCCATAGCGGTGTCTTTCGGATACCAAAGACCCTAGTTAATGGTTCCCTTGAGATACCGAAAGACCCGTTTAAGTGCTTCAAGGTGCTTTTTGGTAGGCGAAGCCTGATACCTAGCACACATGCATACAACGAATACAAGGTCGGGTCTGCTGGCAGTGATATACATTAGAGAGCCGACCATACTACGAAATCGAGTATGGTCAACTGGAATCCTTAAGGGGTCCTCATCCAGTTTAATTCGATCCACCATGGGTGTATCAACAGGGTCATACGAATCCATCCTAAATTTATTTAATATTTCAAGAGCAAATTTTGATTGATTAATAAAAATGCCTTCGGGATTTTGAGAAACTTGTAAACCTAAGAAAAAAATACATTTGACCCATCATTGACATTTGAAATTTAGAACTCATTTCATTAGAAAATATGGCACACGCTTTAGGGTCGGTCGAGGCAAATATGATTTCATCTACATATATTTAAACAAGAAGAATATGTTTGCCTGTTTTCCGAGTGAATAATGTCGGATCTACTGCACTCTTGGAAAAGTTGTTGTCCAGAAGAAATCGTGACAAGGTATCATACCACGCCCTAGGAGCTTGCTTTAAACCGTACAAAGCCTTCTTCAGACGATAAACATGTATCGGATGGTCTGGATCAACGAAACCCTCTGGTTGACTAACATAGACTTCTTCCTTCAACTCACCATTAAGGAATGTTGTCTTGACATCCATTTGATAGATGGTCATGTTTTTACTGGTGGCATTGGCGATGAAGATTCGAATAGCCTCAATACCTGCAACCGGTGCAAATGATTCCTCATAATTATTACCCTCCTCTTGTCGATATCCCTTGGCCACCAACCTAGCCTGGTTCTTTAGAACATCACCATACTCATCAAGTTTAACTTTGTAAATCCACTTGAGAGCTATAATCATGACACAATCTGGTTGAGGTACTAATTCCCATACTTGAAGCCAATCAAATTCGTAAATCTCATCTTGCATAGCTTGAAACCAGCAATCTTTAGTTATTGCAGATTTGAAGTTCTCGGGCTCGACTTTTGACAGTACAGAGTTATACAAGCACCACAAGGCATCGATTGCAAGTTGTTTTCTGGTGGATACTGGACGAGATGGATTGCCAATAATGTTATCTAGTGGGTGGTCTTTGCTTCATTTCCCGAGATAATAAAGTGTTTGAGTGACATAAGGAGATTCTGCTGAACTAAGATCCCCGGATGATGATGCTTCAAAACTAGGTTCCGGAGCAAACACGTTTACGAAGGGATCATTGTCAACAGGAGAAAAAGGATTGTCTTCCAGGAGAGTAGATTCAGCTGCAACGCCTTGATGTAAACTTGGAGATTGTAATGCCGAAGATGACGGTGAATGACTTAGAGAAGGTGCATCTTGATCAATGGTAGTAGATGAAGGTGTACCGGCTGAAAGGACTGAAACTGAAACTGCTAAAGCAGGAGAGACCAGTCTTTCAACACGAGTAGGTTCCAAGTATTCATCTAACATTGGTTGGAATAAAGTCTCCAGTTCTTTATTTGTGGGAGGTACATAAGGTGCTGTAGGAACCGAATTTGGTACGAGCCCTAAACTTATCTGTCTAGGCATCAGAAATGAAGGAGCGGGTCCTGTACTGAGTTGCACAGGAGCCATTTGCTCAGTCAACTCATTGAATTGAACATGAATAGTTTCCATAATTCGTCGAGTTCTTTTGTTGTAAATTCTATACCCTTTCCTGCTAGGTGCATAACCAACGAATATTCCAATATCAGCTGTTGGTTGTAATTTTCCAAGATCTTCGCTGTCATTTGTAGGGTAACAAAGAGCACCAAAGACACGGAAAAAGGTAAGATCAGGCTTCTTATCATGCACCAGCTCATATGGGGTTTTGTTATGAAGAGTGTGAATGAGGGATCGGTTTTGGGTGTAACAAGCAGTAGCCACAACTTCTGCCCATAGAAACATCAGAGCCTTGGAAAATATCAGCATTGTCCTAGCGGCCTCTACAAGAGTACGGTTCCGTCTTTCGACAACGCCGTTCTGCTGTGGAGTCCTTGGAACTGTCTTTTGGTGAAAAATGCCGACACGTTCATAATATGCAGTCAAATCTTTATTGACAAATTCTGTGCCATTATCGGTACGGATGTATCTAATAGTTTTGTTGAGACCGACTTGTATTTGCTTCAGAAATTTGATGACGACCTCTGGGGTTTCATCTTTCGATCTCAAAAACTTAACCCAAGTAAACCGAGAATAATCATCAACGATGACTAAGATGTATTTCTTCCCATTAATTGTTTGCACTCGCATCGGTCCACATAAATCCATATGAAGGGTATTAAGAACTTCCAAGTTGGTGTTTTCGGTTTTGGGTTTGTGGGTATGCTTTTTGCTCTTTCCTAGTTGACATGCAGAGCAAAGATGATCTTTCTCAAACTTCAATCTAGGTAAACCTCTGACTAAGTCCTTTCTTGCAAGGTCATTGATGGTACCGAAGTTCAAGTGGTTTAAACGACGATGCCATAACCATGATTTGTTCTTGGAGGCCTTAGACAACAGGCAAATGGGAGAGGACTTCATCATGTCTTCAACCGAGATAGTGTACAAATTAGAACCGCGAGAACCTTTAATTAATTCAACACCATCCGTATCTCGAACATAACATGAATGTTTCCTGAATGCAACTTCCAGATCAGAGTCGCAAAATTGTCCGACAGAGAACAGATTGTGTCCTAGTCCTTCCACATAGTATACCCTTGGAGATCACACTTTCACCAATAACGTAGTCTCCATAACCCATGATAGCACCAAAGTGGTCATTCCCGAATCTAACCGTCCCGATAAACTTTTTTACAAAATTCTTGAGCCGCTAGCGATCCCCTGTCATATGTTTTGAACATCTGAGTTCCAAATACTAAAAGGACATCCTTACGACCTACATTTAAAACAGAACGAAGATGGAGAGTTTTGGAACAAGTTGAGGATCCCAATTATGGTGGGTTCCCTCGGGTTAGCATAAGCAAACCGCTTGACGACTGTTAGGTTTAGTGAGCCTAGTTAAAGGGCACTGTTCTCCTAACGTGAATGTTCTTCCTATGGGTCCATTGATTACTACATGAAAGTATGTTGCCTGTTGTTTTCTAAGTACTTGCTTGAACTTGCTTAGGTTTCTAAACTTGCTTAACTTTACGCACAACATTTTTAACAAAGGGGGATGCATTCACAGAGTGCAAATAATTAACCACACACATATCATGATTTGCAGAAATTAAGCATTTGTTACATGTTTGGCAAACAGATTGATGATTTCAATAGTTACAGTACTCTTAGAGCTAATACTAGAATCAACACGATTCGTGGTTTTCAGACTAGACTTAATTGTCCTAAGTGTTCTTATTCTTATATGAGCGAGGTTCTTAAGAAGATGAGTGAATATTGGTTTCTTAGATTTTAAATCTTAAACCTTCTTGAGCTTCTTTCTTAGTTTATATGCAATCCGTTCATCACCATTTCCCTAGATAATATTAACTAGAACCTTTAATATTTTTTAATTTTATAACTATAATTCTTTTGTTCTTGCTATTCTATCTTGTTTTACCTTTTGAATGGGACTTTAAGTTAAAAGATTTATAAAGAAATAAAAAGATTAATTAAAAAGACATTTTCTTTATAAAACTTGTTATATTCTTAGTTGTTTTATATTTTTATGACTAATATAAAATTATAACTCTCATACTAAAAGGCTTAAAAATGTAATTATATTTTCTTTCATCAAAAAATATGAAGTAGTTTAAATTCATATTGATTTATTAAGTAAAAATAAAAAAAATTCTAAATTTAAAAGATTATATTACATAAGACCTTTCTTGCGGCCCCAATCAAACCTACACATAAATAAACAATATAAAAAGTGCATATCTTGACATTGTATAAACACTTATATTCACTATATAATGACCCAATATTGTTCTTAAAGTAACTTTTTTTCTTATATTTCTTTTTTACTTTGTTCTTAATAGCCATGATATAATTTTCTTTTATTCTCTTTAATTATACTTGGGTTTGTAATTTTCCTTTGATATAAAACTTATTGATTTGACACTTATAAAAAAAAAAACTAAAACACAAACTTTAAGTCATTTAATATTTCTTTACAGGTTTCCTATGTTTTACTTTCTTCTACTTTAGTCAATGTGGACACTCTTACCGCAAGATCTTATTTTTTCTTGTATTGCACCTAGGTCTGATCCGCTAATATCAGTGCAACTGTTTAATCATGTAGAAGGATCTCAGGGACATGAGTCTTTGTCAGTTTATTCGTTAAAGGTTATGTTATTTTTTGTAATGAACATTGCTTAAGTTATAGTACTTCTTTTTCGTAGTAAAAGAGTAGAAGCATGCTTGTTATCGGTCGTATTTAGGGCTTTTGGACAAGTGCCAATCACATATTCTAACAATTCCTGAGAGTGTTTGGTGTAACGGCAAGCTGATGCAAGTGATCTATCTAATGGTCTTTCAGCCTTAGCTTCCTCTACGATCTCGCGAAGGGTTTCTACACTTTCCTTAAGGTGTTTGAGATAAACTAGATGCACGTCCCAATTGTTCCTATTACAAGGGATTAGTTCAACATCTATACATACTTTCCTGGTGCATAGGAACTTTTGGTTTCCTTGATCCTTATTGAGCTCATGACGGATTATATTCTGTATTTGAACCTTTAGGACTCTCATTTTTCAGTTAATAGGGCAGTTGTCCTGTTTAAGATGCTTAGCACGCGTGATCTTGATAGAATCATACAATTCCTTGTAATGCTGCTTAATCTTTCTATTTTCTGCCCTAAAAAGCTCATTTTGTTCTTAAAGAACATTGATTTTTTTAGTTAATTAAGTGATCTGAAAGTCTAAGGTCTGAAATTACGTGTACGGTTTGCTTCACTACGGGTTTTATTCAATTGAGAGATCTGCATTCTCAATTTTTGATGGAGCGTGTCTTTTCAGAATTGAGCTTTCATCTTTTCGATAACAAAAACCGAGTCAAAATCAGGAACATCTCGAGTGGGTGGAGATGTGTTGTTTCCAAAACTTTCTTTAAAATTTTGATATTTTAACTACAGATTTAAATGAATTACCTCAAGATTGGAAAACCGTTTTAATAACTCATCATGATTACCTTTTTGAATCTTATCAAGTAAATCAGAAAGCTCAATTTCAAGTTTCAAACAACGTGCTTTAAGACTGGTGTGGGCATCATGCAATTTCCATTATAACTAGACATTAACTCAGAATTCATGCACACATGAAACACATCTTTGAACAAGCAATCAACAATTAAATTATCATTTGCAATAAGAAGATTTTTCCGCTCAATCTCATCATGCTTCCAATCTACAACATGTTGGTCAACCTCAGCTTCCAACTCTTCAAAATTTTCTTTTATTTCTTTAACTTCTTTGTAGAGCCTTTTGAATGCCCTCAAATGTTTCTTAAAGTGTTTTTGAAAAATGGAATGACCTCATGAGATAACATACCTTGTTTGTTCAAAACCCTTTCCCCTTCATTAGCCCCTTTGTGTAATGCTCTGTACAAGTTTTTTCCAAAGTCCGAAAAGAGTTTGTATAAGATAGCAAAAATGTTAATTTTTACTTGAACCTCTTTGTGAAAGCACCCTTGGACAAGCCGTTGCAGGAATAGTTTGGGCAGATATACTATCAATGCTTTGTTGGTCTTAGCAGTGGTATGCTCTTTGAGAGCTCCGCTTTCATCTTGATGATGTCTTGAGACCAAAATATTGCTTAGGTGTAAATTGCTTTTGTTGTGGTGAAGGGTCGCGAAATAATTCTCTTTCGAGTAATTCAAGTGGTGCAAATTCTTAATCTATGACACACACGTCAGTGTCTTTCATTTGTCATGGCATTTATTCTCTAGTGATTTCAGCTTTCTCTAGGTATCCTCTATGTTGTGGCCACTATAGCCGGACAAATGATTGTTTTTGACAAGTTCCATAACCATTATATAGAGCAGCCAACTTGCTTTGCATGGTGAGGCATATGGGGTTCTTGTAACCATAGCTACTTATTACAGTTTCATATAATAGGCTTTGTTTACCACAAATTGTGAACTGTTTTAAAAAAATAAAAAAAAAAGAAAAAAATAAAAAAAAAAAAAAAAAAAAATAAAAAAAACAATAAAAAAAAAAAAAAAGAAAGAAAAAAAGGAACCCCCCCCCCCTGGTCTTTGTTTGTATAATCTATCCTCGACCTTTCTTTTAAAGCTTTCATGGTCCAAAAATTCCTTCAAGGTATTTGTTTTCTTTCTGTTTAAAATCACCTTTTTCAAGAACGTAACTTCTTCTAACCAATTGACTTGTTATGTTGATGTAAGAAGCAAGCTTGCCAATTACAGAATAAGTTCCTTTTCAAATTTTCTTCCTTAATGTTACGGTCTCAGTGATATCTATTCTTAATTGTTCATGCATCTTTTGTTCTCTTCCGTTAATTCAAGACCTGGCCCTTCTTCATACAGTTCAACCTTGTTCCTTATAAATTTCAGTTTCAGCATTTAGTGAATTATCACCTACTATGTTCCGTTTGTTTTAGCAGACTGTCTGGGCATAGAGGTTACACACATAATCATTAATATCATGCATGTATGCATCATTGTAACATGAGATACATTGCTTTAAACAACTGCACTGTGTGTCCTTCACATACTGTTCATTCAAACAAAATTCATATTACTATTACTCGTATAATCGCATGGAGTCCAACAACGAGTTGGTTGTACATCTCCAATGCATCTCGTGTTCTCTTCATGATGTCACAAACAACATCCTGATATGATTATGTTCGGTTACTCAGATAGAATGTCCGAATCATACGACGGGACCACTCTCATCATAAACAAGGAGTCTGCAGATGATAGATTACCCATAACATAATAGTATTTTGTGCCGTAGGTGCCTTCATAACATCAGAACCAAAAAAGCATCACATCAATCCAGCTTGAAACTAATTACCACATTAAGTGCTAAAGTCCAAAACAGGTTGCTCATCTACATCTTCATCAACAATGTTGTCTTGTCCACCTGCAAGAAAAGTAACTTTTCTTCATCTAAATTGCCACTCCAATGTCTCCTGAGCTTCCGCACAGTAACACTTGTCTTTGAAGTAATTAAGTTTCTGGGTCCATTTTGGGCTGAGTGCAGATTCCTTGTATGTGGTCCTTATAACCATTGCAGTTTACACTTAACCTGCCTTGCTTCACTTGGATTAACATTCCTAACTCTGTTCAGAGCTCCCCCATAACCAGCCGTACCTGCACCCCATGCATTGTTACCCTGTCCTCTATTCTGTCGACCTAGAACATTCTGAACCACAACCCTGCCGTCTTAAACTGTGGCTTGGTTCCTAGGATTTGATGAAGTTCTGAGTTGATTATTTGTTTGAGGAAGGTATGTTTTGTATGATTGGGTGAGAAGGGCAAATGTGTTGGTTAAATTCTCAATTAAGTTGTCCGTTGAAGAGAGTCCCGAATCAAGTTGAGAGTTGTTCAGAATAGTGTTGCGGGAACCATGAGTTTTAAAGCGCGCTTAAGGCTGCTAGGCTCTAGGCTCTAAGGCTCAAGCTTTAGGGATTTTTTCAGATCGAGGCTCCGCACATGCACAAGGCTCACAAAAAGCGAAAAATCTTGAGATTTAGAGCCTTGAGCCTAGGCGCTCCTAGGAAAGGTGACAGATTTTGAAACTTTCTTTTCGAATTTAACATTCATCGCCCTCATATGTTAATAATAGATTACCTAGAAACTAAATAAATCAATCAATTTGAGTGTTTGGTCGTTCAATTCAAGTGTGTGCACATACAAACTCCTCCCTCTATTTTACGCATGAGATAACGTAATCTCGTCATGCCATGAATCTGTACATTGCTTGATATTTTTGGTTTAACTATTCAATTTTTTAGATACATTAACTATTTTAGTGTTATTTAAGTCGTCATTAATCTATAAATTTTCGCTTAAACTATTATAATTTACTTCAATTTAATGCGACTCATATTCATGAAGCCCGCGCCTTGATATGTGCCTCGCCTCAAGGCTCCATAGGCCCTTTGCGCCTTAGTGCGCCTTGAGCCTTTCAAAACACTG
>BQNB010166699.1:2933-14084 GCA_026074375.1 Tanacetum coccineum | reverse complement strand
GGTAAAACCGGTCAAAACCAAAAAAACCCAAACCGGTTCCAAACCGCCGATTTGGCCTCAAACCGAAACCGGTTTGGTCAAACCCGGTGTTGACCGGTTCGGTTTTCCGGTTTCAAACCGGTTCCAGTTTTTAAAACCGGTTTTTTTGTGCACCTCTATTTTCCTTTATCCCTTTGTATCAAATATGTCTCTTATAGTGTCACCATATTGTATAAAGCTACGGTCGTTAAAAGTAAAAACTTTAATATCAAAACCTTGATTATTGATGACATCAAATAACGTCACTTTATTATATCATTTATCCCATCTATTTTTTTTATATAATTATTGCATTATTTGGTACTTAATTGCTTTAAAGTTAATAAATGCAGTAATTCAAGAGTATTTGGTGAAGATAAGCCGAAAGGCACATAAATTGGAGCTAAAACGAAGACATTTGAAGATTTTTTAAAATTCATCAATACGCCGTATCCAACTAAAGAGATACGGCGTATCAGCGCCAAGACTTCACAAGAAAATGCGTTTAACCAATTCCCAATACGGCGTATCCATGCTATCTACATACGCCGTATCCATGAAGATAACTATTCGAAGATATAGTCAATCAAGTAAATTGGGAATGATATCAAAGATCTATTACGAACGTAGCGCGCACTCTATGGAATCCAGCCCAATACACCGTATCGACCTATCTGGATACGGCGTATAGAGTATTTTTCAGCAACTATAAATAGAAGACTCAGAAATGAGTTTTCAGTGTGCAATATCATATTCTTTATACCATACTCATCAGAGACGAATTTTAGAAGAGAAGATCAGCCATAAAGGTCAAGCATTGATCACGAATCCATAGAAGACATCATGTAATTTTTACTCTCTTAATCGTTCGATTTCAATTGTTTGATTACGCTTGTATAATTACAATGGTTATGGGCTAATACCTTCGGGTATTAGCCATCTTAATGAAAGTTCAATGTTTGGTTTGTTTTAAAAATCGATTTCTTAATTTATCGTTGATTATTTAGTTATGTTTATCACCTCATACTTGTTTATGTGTTGGAATATACGACCTATCATTTAACTGGGTCTAGTGATATGGACAAAGTAATCTAGATACTGGGATAGCTCTCCATATCGTGTTTCATATGTCTAGACCAATAGGATCACAAATAACGTTCTACTTTGTCTTTTGATTATGAGTTTAGTTGGACCGGTAGGTGATCCGTTTATGTTTCAGCAATCATGATCTTAATTAACTGATAAAGATTAGAATAGTAGACTACCAGTATATAAAACACCTTCAAACAATAAGTGGGTAAAGTCCCATTGGGCTAGAGTTTTAACAGGATCACCACTGCTTTAATTCTCTAAGATAGATTATAGTTAAACTAAGGATGCTTTATGCGGATGCATTAATTGTGACAGGATTAATTATGTCTAGGTCTTAGGATGATGTCCCGTCTAAGTCTTAAGAATGATATGCCGCTTCGAGATAAGTGAATCGTTGCACTAAAACAAACAAACCAGCATTGAACCGGATTTAATATGGCTAATACAGTTTTCTATCATTTGGCTTGTACCGCTTTTCTATCTTCTAATCCTCATATTTTGTGTTTATTGTTTATTGAATTGGTATTTGTCACCACCAAACCTGTGCCAATCTCTCAGGCTGAACCCCCTGTTTCATTAGACAACGTACATAGCATAGGTTTAACCAGTAAATAGACTAATTAAAATACTGATAGAATATAGGATTAAATTTTCACTCTTAGTGTTCGACACCCTACTTACTGCGAACTCCATCTTGATCGGGTACACTGCTCGTTAAAGTGTTGTTTTACGTTTGTCGGCTAAATATAAATGTAAAACTTGATAATCAAATAATTGACCCTACACGACAGCACATCAGGTTTTTAGCGCCGTTGCCGGGGAGTGAATTAATTAAACCTAATTCTTATCAGTATTTCTAACTAGTTTATCTTAGTATAATTTAAATTGCATTAAGTATTTAATCGTGTGTTTAATTTCCTGCATTGTATATTTTTTATATTGTGTGTTTGAGTGCATTGTTACAGCCTGTTGTAACATTCTGAATCGAATACTCAATACGACGTATTCATCTTCTTGGATACGACGCATAAATTTTTTTCTAAACCAATACAGCGTATTCGACTCTATCATCAATACGGCGTATTTAGTTTTCTAAATACGGCGTATTAGGCTATTTGACCATTTTCTTTCATAAATAATTTATTACAGGTATAATGGACGACCCCAACATTACTATGGAGGAATACATCAGACTTTAAAAGGAAAAAGCTCAAAGGGCTGGTCGAACGTTTAATTGGAAAACTGCCACATACGGTAAGGTGAAATATTATGAAGATGAAGACGATTGCTTCACCAACTTTGAATCTGAATACCCAGCTATAGTCTTTGATGATACGTCTGATGTAGCACTCTCCTGTGAACCCATGGTAAGTCCTCTTAACGACAATAAAATTGACTTTAGAATATCGTTTGATGAATCCGACGATGAAGATTACACGATAATTTATGACAAAAATTCATTTTCCTATAAAATAATTTTTGTCAACGATTTGAAAAAGAATTCTAAAAATGATAATGATAAAGTCAATATGCCTTTGTTTTCGACACCCGAGCCCGAGGTCAGATATTTTAATGATTTAGACTTCTTTAAAGATTTTGAGAATGAATTTCCAGCCATTTTTTACAATGATGCTCTAACGTCTAAATCAGAACTCTTAACTGAACCTACTACAAGTCCTCGACATATCGATGAATTTGATTTGAAAGATGAAACATCATTGTACAAATGTGATGAAGAGGAACAAAACGTTTTATACTTTAATGATTTATTTCCTTTTAACGTAATTTATCCCGATGATTTAAAATTGGATACAGACAATGATAATGATAAAATCGATACTGAGCAACCTTCGGGGGATATGTCTGTCATACCATCACCTAACGTAATAAATTTTGATACACAAGGGTCAAATAAGCTTTTGGAAACAAGTCATGTTACATCTAATAAAGTTTTCAAAACTGAAACTTTTATCAAGAATCTAAATGTTAATATCATGACTTGTAATCATCTTAGCAATGGGATGTCATTCATTTTTCTAATCAAGAATTTTTATGTGCCATTTGGCTTCCTGTTCGACCCCAAAATTGTTTTATAAGGATGGGATTAAATCGGAAAAAGGTCAAACTTAAAGACCAGCTGAAACAAAAGTGCTTCCCGGGAGACTACCCGGTCATTTTAATTGTTTGTCGCATCTTAATTGTTTGTTGCACGAGTCTGTATTCCCAGACACTCAATACGGCGTATCAACTCTAGATACGGCGTATTGAGATGTCTGGACGTTATTAATTTTTAAAACTTAATTATTTAATTTCCAGTAATTTAATTGTTTCTACAGGAATAATACGGCGTATCCTAGGGTTTGGGATACGGCGTATTGATCCCTGCATAGTTGTATGTTTAATTGTTTTCTTGTACCATTGTAGCGAGATAGAATTTGCACTTGTCTTCTCACCTTTTACAGGACCTTGCTGAAACTATGATATGGTATATGCTGAAAAAAGACTTGTGTTGAACTTATCTGAGCATTCTGAAGCCCTAGTCAACACACTTTTTGCTCAAGGACTCATCTTGGAGAATTATCACGAGCAAAACATCAGGGAGTTTTTCGTTCTAATTTTATTTTCCCTTATTATTTAATTATTTTATCTATACAACGAGTACGTTGTATAATTTAAGTGGGGGATGGATAATTAGAACGTACTTGTCTTCTTTTTTACAAAATAACATGCAAAGTGGTAAATAATGGTCAAAATTTTAAAAAATTTCAGCATGACTTTTGTAAAAATCACTAGTTACATTACCTAGCGCACTATAACCCTTGATACATATTGTGAGAATTAAGCCTATTCTGTTTCCAACTGTCTACTAAATTCCACAAATTTATGAGTGTGCCGGTGATGTAGTAGACTTTAGAACTTGGCCTGGTATATCACTCGAGACCGCCATGATTAGTACTATGGATTTAGATGGAAGAACATGTTCAACTAATAAATTACTAAGATTAAACCAAATAGCCTACATGTCGTAAAAATAACTAACTTCATTGGTTAGTTAACTCTCGTGTAACCCTTGAATACTCTCATTTTTAGAGTAAAACCCCCTAGAACAACTTGTTGAGACATTTCTTTCTTTTTGTACACCATATTATATGTTTCGTTACACATTTTCACCTTAGCCTACCGTGTAGATTAAGTCTATTTCTCTATGTTGCTAGTTGCTTTCGTGTAAATTCTTGTATTTCCTGTGCTACAGTGAAATTTTTCTATCTCGGTAATGGTCAAGAAATTGCAGAATGCAATAGGAAAATATGTAGCTCATAAGTTTTGCTACTTTTTGCAATTATGAATTATGTCCTATGAAGAAGTACTACAAGGAAAAGATTATCCGAATAAATTATGAAAGTGAAGACGGTGGAATCAAACCGATGTTTATTATGTATTATGAAAAAAAATAGAAAATGAGAAAAAGCAAAAAAAAGAGAAGGTAGAAAAATAGTGGTTTCAAGAAGAAGTTTATATCGAAGGAATCACTTAGAAGGATCGATTATTCATTGATACGTTAAAAAAATCAACGATGTTAAATTTTGTAAAAAGTGTTTGATATCACCACTTGTGTAAAAGTATGTAAAGAGCGAGATGTAAGGGAAGTTGACCGTTATGGGAACGTCAACTTTGGTTGTCTTTGTCATTTTTGTGATCAAGGCGTCTACCTATATATTCGAGTCTTTATCATGGAATGGTCAGGGGAAAGTTACTAGTAACCGCACCTTATTTGTTGGCTTAATCTATTTGTTTTGTGAATTTTATTTAACAACCATTTTACTTCCCTTTCCTAGCAACTAACCTTAGTATCTACTCGAACGAGGACTTGTTCGAGCATGCATGTTTATTCCGTCGTTACGGCCATGTATGCATGTCTTGTTGGATGAAAACTTTTGTTGAAAGTTAGAAGGTCCCTACCCTATATCATTCTTCATCCTAACCGTTGGTTAAACACGAACAGGGATGTGTTCGGATTGTATATGTCTATTCTGTCATTACGGTCGTGTATATACGATACATCTGCCTTGTTGGTGTGGTACTTATGGTGAAAGATAGTTGAATGATCAACCATAAGCCTTCTTAACCTAATTTAGCTTTTGACTTGTTCTTCCTTAGCTTTAGCGGTGAAGATGTGTATCCTTGCCAAGCTTATGATACGAAACTAATCACGACCGAGCAATTGAGCGTACTACTTAAATGTTGCACCCTAGATTAGTTGAGTGATCTGAGTGTTTTCATTTCCATATTTAATAAGGAGCTTGGTTATGTACAGGTGATTAGGACAAAACGGTGCTTAAACGGAAAATCCTTAACTTCAGTTCGGGACACATTTTCATAAACTAAACTTTTTTCTAAAGTCTACTTGCGGACAAGTAGGATTCAAGTGGGGGGTATTTGATGACATCAAATAACATCACTTTATTATATCATTTATCCTATCTATTTTGCACACTTTTATATAATTATTGCATTATTTGGTACTTAATTGCTTTAAAGTTGATAAATGCAGTAATTCAGGAGTGTTTTGTGAAGATAAGCTAAAAGGCGCATATTTTGGAGCTAAAACAATGACATTTGAAGATTTCTGAAAATTCACCAATACGTCGTATCCAACTAAAGAGATACGGCGTATCAGCGCCAAGACTTCATAAGAAAACGCGTTTGACTAATTCCCAATACGGAGCATCCATGCTATCTACATACGCCGTATCGAAGATAAATATTCGAAGATACAGTAAATCAAGTAAATTGGGAATGATATCAAAGATTTATTACGAACGTGGCGCGCACTCCAAGGAATCCAGCCCAATACGCCGTATCGACATATCTGGATACGGCGTATCGAGTATTTTTCAGCAACTATAAATAGAAGACTCAAAGGTCAAGCATTGATCACGAATCCATAGAAGACATCGTGTAATTTTTACTCTCTTAACCGTTCGATTTCAATTGTTTGATTACGCTTGCATAATTACAATGGTTATGGGTAATAACCTTGGGTATTAGCCGAAAGTTCAATGTTTGGTTTATTTTAAAAATCAATTTCTTAATTTATCGTTGATTGTTTAATTATGTTTATTACCTCATACTTTTTTATGTGTTTGAATATGCAACCTATCATTCAACTGGGTCTAGTGATACGAACCAAGTAATCTAGATACTGGGATAGCTCTCTATATCGTGTTTCATATGTCTGGACCAATAGGATCACAAATAACGTTCTATCTTTGTCTTTTGATTATGAGCTTAGTTGGACCGGTAGGTGACCCGTTTATGTTTCAGCAATCATGCTCTTAATTAACTGATAAAGATTGGAATACTGGACTACCAGTATATAAAACACCTTCAAACAATAAGTGGGTAAAGTCCCGTTGGGCTAGAGTTTTAACAGGATCACTACTGATTTAATTCTCTAATCTTCATCTTTTGTGTCTATTGTGTATTGAATTGGTATTTGTCACCACCAAACCTGTGCCAATCTCTCAGGCTGAACCCCTCATTTCATTAGACAACATACATAGCATAGGTTTAACTAGTAAATAGACTAATTAAAATACTAATAGAATATAGGATTAAATTTCCACTCTTAGTGTTCGACACCCTACTTACCCCAAACTCCATCTTGACCGGGTATACTGCCCATTAAAGTGTTGTTTTAGGTTTGTCGGCTAAATATAAATGTAAAACTTGATAATCAAATAATTGACCCTACACGACAGCACATCAATTATCTTATTTCTTATATAGAGGTAGCAATTAGGCCCCACTAAGCTGCAAAGTCAGTCAAATGGGTTAAAATCAAAGTCTATATTTGAATGCATAAAATCTGCTAATCTTTTTCATCCAGAATTTAGTTTTGATTAGAACATAAACATATTAACATGTATATGGTAAAAAATAGCAAGAAGAATAGATGTTACCATGCACTCAGCATCCTTGAAAATCAGTTATGCATGCTGAATAAAGCCACTAACTTACAATAGCTCATACCTTACTGGGAGGACGTTAAAAGACCACACAATTCATCTGAGTATATTTATGATCTTCAAGCTTGGGTGTGAGTCCCTTATATTGTCAAAACAAAACAAAACTTTCATATAACATCTCTTCCAAACCCATACCATGTCTCATAAAATATGTAATATTAGATTGATCGGTCACATCGAATAACTTTAGTGCATTTTAGATTAGTACTATGAGCAACAGATGATAATAATGACTGTCTAAAAATGAACTCTATCATATCCTGAATTCTGAAGCAATGTTGCTTCCATGCGACGGATGTTTCCATTTGCAAGAACTAGAATTTTAAGAGCACTTTTAACCGCCCTTATGGCATCCCAATTTGCTCTAATCTTTTTCCTATCTTTTTCATCTCTAGTGCGTCTGTGCACTGCAAGAAAAGAGCAACGTGCATCAATGTTTTAAAAATCGCGCCTAAGGCGCGCCTACTCCCTAAATCCCTTGAGGCTCCAGCCTTTGGGATTTTTTAGATCAAGGCTCACAACATGCATAAATCCCATAAAAATCACAGCTCCTTAGGATTTACGCATCGGGACTAGTCGCGCCTAGCACATGTAACGGGTTTTGGGCCTTTTTATCTTAATATTGAGACACAAATACAAAATCACATGGGCCTTTATATATAATCTACAAAATAATAACCCTAATAAAGAAAATTAAATACATACAATATAGTGAAACAAGCGCCTCCAATTTTTTTCATATTCCTCCATTTATTCAACTTCTCTTTTTAATTTGACACATATGTAATCACTTCACGTCATATATATATTGTCCACTTTTTGAAGAGGCTTCTTGTAAGTCACAAACCATAAACTTAGATCCAATGATGCGAGTCAAACTATAATATTATGAGGATGTACCAGTAAGGAAGGGTCAAAGCTACGTAGACGAGTCAAACTATAATCTTAGATCCAGTGATGGTTATGCTAGTTCAAGTTTAAGGGGAAGGGAAGGGGGAGGGTCTAGTTCTAGACAAAACCTTTAGATAAAGATAATGACGTTGTGGTTTTAGAGAATTGTGAAACTAAAGAAGAAGATGTCAAGGAGGATGAATCTGATCACAATAAGGAGCGATACACATTTGAAGATGATGATGATGATGATGGGGAATTTGACGACTTAGATTAAAGTCTCTTAATTTGTTTCATCAAGTAGCTTCTTTATGAAATATTATCATGATAATGTAGCATTATTCTTGAATATTGATACGTTGCTTCACTTGCTTGCTTGATATTTTTGGTTTAAATGTGAGCTTTGTTAGATGTATTAACTATTAAGTATCTCAAATTTTATTTTGTTTTATTCAATCCGCATAAAAGTGTGACATATGTCATAAAAAATTAGTGTATTTAGTGTGACTCATATTTATGAATCCCGCGCTTTGGTATGCGCCTCGCCTTAAGGCTCATTGACCCCTTTTGCACCTTAGTGCGCCTTAAGACTTTCAGAACATTGGCGTGCATCTTCTAGCATTTTTGCATAGTTCAGGGTGCCTTGCAAGTCTGGAAAGATTTGGAATTTGCAACAAACGGGAACACTGAGGTTATAATCTTTCACTGTATTGAAAGGTTTCCTGTTCGTTACAAAGCGTAATATACGGATATAAACCATGAAGTTTATCCATTAGAAAAGTTTCATAGTTTCCCCGCCTGGTAATACGCTAATGGCACCTGCATTTGACAATAAATGTAATGCCACAATGATTAATAATTTCATAGGTTCCAATGGATTGAAAGGTTTCATGTTCGTTACAAAACGTAATATACGAATATAAACAAGGATACAGTTTCATTCTTACTTTGAAACTTATACAAAATGTTTGGCTATTGTTGCTGAAAAGGAATTGCATCAGTAGCAGGGGTGACATATTACCTTTAGTAGGTGTGTATATGTATTTTTATGTGCCAAAAGAAAAATGTAATAAAACAGGCAAGCTACGGGTCACTTTAGATTTAGGACACACTTGGCAGTCCCTCTATCTGAGCATATAGTAGTCATCACTAATTCGACGCGTAACTTGATCTTTTCCTAGCTGTCGTATACATTCGCCTATAAACAACAGCCCTTGCAATTCCTTATTCGAATGTCACTCCATTTCCTCTTCAAACTCTCTAATTGTATTGTAGCGGAAAAAATAGGACATTTTCTCATTATACACATGAACAGTAGTACCCACCTTACTAATAGTTGTGTGTCGTGCAGGTTCCAAATCCCAGCCGGATTCCCTAGCTGTGTTCTCTTTAGCAACCATCTTTTTGACATGCGCTGTAACATCACATTATATGTCAGTTTACCTTTAATTTTCCCATTTAACATCAAAATTTATAAAAACTGAACATTGCTAAAGCACTAAGGTTTAAGGATACTTATGATTAGTTTCACATTCAGCCTTGCGAACAGATTTACAATAGTTTTGATACCACCTTCGATAATCCTAGATATCAGAAACGTAAATATATAAGCTCATAAGCCATTAAAAATGACCTTATGAGCTACTTAATTTTTTAAAGCTAACAACCAATCTAAAAAGCTAAGACAAACACCCATTCTTGTGGGAGCACAAACATCTTAGTTTATGTTATTTTATAATGGCTGAAGTTTTGGATCTTTGATATTATCTATGGAATGAAGGATCTGTTTCTATATGGTTTATGTTCTGGTTATCTTGTTTGTGTTTTGCTATTTGAGGTTGGTATGAGTATGCAAAGCGCATGAAATTAAGGAGCTTTCATCTTTTTCAGTGAATTTTAAGTCCGGTCATTAAAAAGTTGGATGTGGATTTTAACGTTTTATCATATATTTTAGTTGTGGATCAAGGGAGTAAAGTATAAAGTTGACGTTCTACATCTATTTTAAGAAAAATGAGCCGAAAGTTCTTAACACACTTGTTGTGGTTGGGTGCATTCATCATGTAGTATAAACGGTCGTGTCTTGGGAGTCTTTGAAGCTGTCTAATCTTTTGGATACTTAGAAAAGGAATATGGTTGAGATGATTTCGAAAACCCATCAGTACCCCTTAAACACGGCTGTTCTGATATTTTTAGTCTTATCTTTCTTGTAGCTTATGAATAATTAACGTGCTACTTATTGTTTCAAAAACAAATTTCCGAGGTTTCATACATTTGTAATGCACAAAAAGAAAATTTTAACCTGTTTGGTATTTCAGAGAAAAGATCTCGCACCGAGCAGCCCCCTACCCCACCCGGCAAAAGCTTATGGCAGAACTGCCAGCTCATAAACAGGTGCGAGGGAATATCCTTACTTGCCACCTTAACCAACCACTTAAGGGAGTACCAACCTGTACATGCATAATGGTTCACCGGTCTGTTTTTTGTAACTCAAATCTTCAACCTCGAGAATTGCAGCTTTACCTATAAGAACAAAAATCAAAGTAATTAACTGAAAAAAGACAGCTTTATATATATGACCTAAGATGTAAAAAGTGAACTTTAATTATTGTTACTGTCGGCTATTTCTATAAAAAAATTATCAGTGCACATATATACGCTGAATGAGAAATCAGCCTCTGAAAAGCTCAATCAAACCTTTATCATGCAATCTAACGATGATCACCTTGTTCTGCATCTGCAACGTAAAATAGCAATAAAACAGTCAACAACCAAACAATATTGCAGCAATAAATTATAACGAATAACAATTAGGATACAATTATATTTTCAATGACATAAAAATGCATTGAAGAAACCACGAAAATATTGTTTCCACAATGTTAAAAAGTATATACAATGTTAAAAAGTATATATTTTTCTGTTGACAATAGGACTTAGTCTGCATGTTTGGTTTTTAAATATAGGGCAGAACCTTTGTTAAAGAAAATTAAAGGATATCAATGTTGAAAGTATATATACAGGAATACAACAAATTAAATGCAGGGATTCTGTTGTTTTTTAATCCTAGGCTACTTCAATTGGCCTAGGATTCTGTTGTTTTGAATGCTTCTCTGCATATCCT
>BQNB010166698.1:0-14084 GCA_026074375.1 Tanacetum coccineum | reverse complement strand
AAACGCAGTAGACAAATCTCAATTAGTTAGAGATAAAACGCAATGAAGAACTTTAGACAAATCTCAGTCAAGTCTTAAGACAAAACGCAGTCAAGAAATGAAATGGACAGAGTCTCCCCTAGGCAAAACGCAATATGGGTCTTCAATTAGGCAAAACGCAGAAGCAAAACACAAAGACAAATCGCAATAGTCAAAACGCAGAGACAAACCGCGGCAGACAAAACGCAGTAGTCAAAACACGGTAGACAAAACGCAGTAGACAAAACGCAATAGACAAAACACAGTCCCTAATAAAACAAAATGTAGTACTGTTGTCCTTCACTAAACGACAAAACGCAGTGTACTTTTTCTGACAAAATGCAGGATACAAAACGCAGTCAAGAATTATGCCAGAGAGATAAAACGCAGTCAAGAAAATACGACCTTTTCCACCTAAAAACACCTAAAAATCACCCTTTTGAACGTTTTTGCTTGGTTTCTTTTGCACAACTTGATCCTAGAAGGCTATAACAACTATAAACACACCAACTTTAACACCACAAACGTGAGAATCAAAGAGTGTCAAGAATGAGACCATAAACCTTCAAAAACCACACTTTTAATCTAATCTACCCAAGAAAACGCACACAGAATCTAGCTAATCATCTCATGTGCTCTGATACCAATTGTAGTATATTGGATATCATAACACAATCAATGATCTAGGGGTTGGCTAAATAATTAGAGAGAGAAAGTGAGTTCTAGTGAGAGAAACTACACCTTATGTGTGTGTTTGATAAATTGAACAACCAACCTCTTTACATGGCTGGAAAGAGACTTTTATACAAGAGTTTAGATGCCCTAATGGGCTATAGTATGGGCTTACAAGTGGGTAAAAGACCCGACCCAATAACATGAGTCATACGCTTATGTTTAAACTACGAGCTATGCTATTCTAGACAATATACGGGGTGACCGAGTCTTTTTCATAAACATAACAGTTCTCTTTAAAAGTCAGTTCTAAAATCAATTTAATCTTTCTTTAATAATACTGTTGCATTAAAATCAGCTTAAATACCTTTGCTTATTATGGAGTGCTTAATTTTAAGGATGACAAGCCAGATTTGGATGGGCTTATGGGTTTTACTAGCTTGTTTTTAAACAAGCTAGAGCTTGTAGAATAACTCTTAGAGCATTAATGTCCTTGTTTAGTGCAAAGGACAAGGTACACTTACTTTTCTTATTTTATAGCTTATTTCTGGTTTTGCTTATTTTCTGCTTATTCTCTGCATATTAATGTTTAATATTGCTTATTCTTTCTTTATAAATGCTTTTCATGTTTATGTTATAGCTTATATGTCTTTTGGATTAGTTTTCATTTTAAATTGCCTTATTTAGCCTAAAGCCGCTTATTCTATGTGCTTATTGTCCTGTTTTAAGTTTTAAAGCGTTATAATCTGTTTTAAGTTTTAAATTGGATTTATGATTCTAAAGGGGTGTTTGGCACAGGCAGCACTAACATATGTTAGTACTGCCTGAGTCATCTTAGGCTTTAAGTCTAACTTTGATAAGCTCTTTAGTGATCTTATGAACTGATTTGATAAGCTTATATAGTTTAGATTTCAGTTTTAAGGTATTAGCTATAAGTTCTTATGATTTGAGGTCTTAATGCTTTCTCAATATTGGAGTACTAGCTTAATTTGTTTAAGCTTATTTCACACTTTAGTCATCATTTAGTAGCTTAATTTTAGGACTGTAAGTAGCATTTTTCTTCTTTTATAAAAACTTAAAAAACCAAAAACAAGTTAGATATCAATCACTTATGCAGATCTTTTTAGGCTTATTTTCTTATTTAAATTTCTTAAATTCAGCTTTTATATGTTTAATGGTCAGCAATCTTAATCCGTTTTTAATTTTTTGCTTTTTCTTAGTGTTTATTAGTTCTTTAAATTAGCTTGAAATTTGGCAAAAAAGTCTTTAGAAAGTGAATTTTGTGTCAAACTGTCTTAATGGTTCTCAGTGCTTATTATGCTATTTTGTTTGCTTAATGTTAGTCTCTTGTGCTTATTAGGTCTAGGGGTAAGGCTGTTTTCAGCTTATTTGCTTTTCTTTTAGCTTATTGAGTCCCCAAATAGCTTAACAGTTTAGGCTTAAAGCCTTTTTAGCTTTTATGCAAATCTATCACCTTTAGTTTGCCTATTTCTAGCTTATTTTTAAGTTTTATAAAAAGTTCATTTTTTAAAGTTTTCCATTTTTGCTTATTTTTATAACTTTTTAAAAAAGAAAACCAAAAAATGTTTTATAAAAAAGGGAAGCCACAGGGGTCGAACCTGTGATCTCCCCTTCACACACCCAACACCTTAACACCACCACACACTGCCAACTCGCCCTTGTGTCTTTTTCGTTATAACTTCACCTCATTTTTCTTTTAAACCCTTTTTAGCTATTAAGCCTTTCAGCCCTATTTTGCTTTTTAACAGCTTATTCCAATAAGTTGTGTGAACCATTTTATTTTTCCAAGGCTTAGAATTGTTCAAAGCATTTTTCATGAATTTTTCAGAATTTTCCAATTTAGTTTAATATTTTTAATAATATTTTTAGATTAAATCAGTTTTTAATTCATAATAAAAAAATATAAAAGTCAAAAAAATATAATTCTTTTTTCTAAAATTTTCTTTTATCATTTAGGACATTTAAAAATTAAATTCGCTTTTGTAGGGTTAAAATTTGATAATTTAAGTTTTCGAGTCGCGTTTTTTTATTCCCGTTAACGTTTTTAGGTTCGATCTTTAATTGCTTTAATTGTTTACTTGCGTTTATTTGTTTTTGCATATTATTTGTAGAAATAGAATCCCAAATCAAAAATCTTGATTATTCAAACACGCGATCACGAACTTAAAACTCGAATCTCAATTCACGCCTCGTCGAGAAACGACCCGGAAAGGCTTTGGATTTTACTTTGGATAAAAGTTATCTTCTAGAAGCCTTACAGAATACTTACACTCTTTCATTATTTGATATTTTGATATTTATTATAATATGTAAATTAAAGATTTTATATATAAAAGGTCAATTAATATGTATCTATTTTTGCGCCGCTATGCCTGAGGAGGCTGTGAAACGATTATTGTGTTTACGTTTGAAGATGGGTGATTTGAAGACCCTTCCCTCGTGAAGTTATCATTTTTATTTGTGAATATTTTCTTCTATTATCAAGTAATCAAAAATACCAAAAAAATTGAAAAACAAAAAAAAAACGACCGTTGTGTCACTTGTGAAATCGGCTCACCTTTGGATTAGAAACTATAAGAGAGGTATAAGGAGGGTTGATCCAACGAACATCGACCCGAAAGGAAAATGTTTTTATTACGCTTTGCGCTGACCCGTTCCTCCGCTTCTTTGTGAGTAATTTAGAGAGCTACCGTGAACCTTTGATTTATCGGTCCCAAAAATAATTTTTCTTGTTAAAATATATAAAAAATCAAAAATATTCTTCTTATCTCAAATTGTTTAATTTAATGTCATCATTCGAACAACGTAGTTGTTTCAACTACGGAAATCCAGTTGATGATCAACCTTGTCGATATTGTACTTGCGAGCGGTGTGGATATTATAATAGAGGGGTACCTTGTTTAGGATGTAATTCGGAAGCTAAAAATTCATTCACTTATGAACCAACTCCGCATTCTTACAATGATTCTCCAAATTTTTCCGACTACCCTCCAACCCCACTACGATGTAAGACCATGACGGATGCTCAAGCACATTACACTACAACAGAAAAAGAGTTATTAGCCGTGGTGTATGCTTTTGAGAAATTTCGGCGTTACTTAGTCTTATCAAAGACCATAGTGTTTACGGACCACTCGGCTCTTAAGTATCTTCTTGCTAAGCAAGATGCTAAGACGGGATTGCTCCGGTGGATTCTCCTACTTCAAGAATTTGATGTCATTATTCGTGATAAAAAAGAAGCGGAGAATCTGGCAGCCGACCATTTATCTAGATTAGAGAATCCTCATCAAGATGATCTCGAGAAAAAGGAAATAACTGAAACATTTCCCCTCGAGACCCTTGGAATGATATCTTTTTATGGTGATTCTAATACCCCGTGGTTTGTCGACATTGCAAATTACCATGCGGGGAATTTTATAGGAAAAGGGATGTCGTCCCAACAAAAGAAGAAATTCTTTAAGGACGTAAAGCATTATTTTTGGGACAAACCCTATTTATTTAAGATTTGTGCGGATTAAGTGATTAGACGGTGTGTTCACAGACAAGAAGCCGTTGATATCCTCACGGCTTGCCATAATGGACCCACCGGGGGACATCATGGTGCGAACTACACCGCTAACAAAGTCTTCAATTCTGGTTTCTTTTGGCCGACTATTTACCAAGATGCCCATGATTTGGTCACACGATGTGACACTTGTCAACGTCAAGGCAAAATCTTGCAACGTGATGAAATGCCTATGCGAGATCTTTAACATGTGGGGCATCAATTTTATGGGACCATTCCCGTCTTCCCGTGGAAATAAGTACATTCTCGTAGCCATTGATTACTTGTCTAAATGGGTTGAAGCAAAAGCACTCCCCACTAATGATGCCCTAGTTGTTGTAAAATTCTTAAAATCTCTTTTTGCCCGATTTGGAACTCCTCGTGCTATAATTAGTGATCGCGGTACTTATTTTTGCAATGATTAATTCGCAAAGGTCATGCTTAAGTATGGAGTTACCCACCGTCTTTCTACCGCATATCATCCACAAATGAGTGGACAAGTGGAGGTTTCAAATCGTGGTTTAAAACGTATTTTAGAAAGGATCGTAGGTGAAAACCGTGCTTCATGGTCCGATAAGTTAGATGATGCATTATAGGCCTTTCGTACCTCATTTAAAACACCCATCGGGTGCACTCCTTATAAGCTCATGTACGAAAAGGCTTGCTATCTTCCTATCGAACTTGAACACAAGGCCTATTGGGCCTTAAAGCATTGTAATTTTGACCTTAAGACCACGGGTGATCATCGCAAAGTTCAAATGAATGAATTAAATGACCTCCGAGATCAAGCTTACGAGAACTCTTTAATCTACAAAGAGAAAACGAAGAAGATTCATGACTCCAAAATTAAGAACATCGTTTTCAACGTTGGTGATCGAGTTCTTCTCTTCTATTCTCGATTAAAGATTTTCTTGGGCAAGCTTAAAACCCATTAGACCGGACCGTTCACCGTTGCTCAATTTTTCCCTATGGAACCATCAAGTTATCTCAAAACGATGGACCAAACTTTAAGGTGAACGGTCATAGACTTAAGCATTATTTTGGTGGGGACATACCACCGATGGTTGTCCCGGATCTCCAAACCTTCCCCATGGACCACTAAATTCGGGGTCGAGCCAGGCTCGTGACTTGGTTAACAAAAACAAGCGCTTCGTGGGTGGCAACCCATGCTTATCCCTAGTAGTAGTATATTAGTATAAATAAGTGTGATGAGAGGAGGCTCGCCTCTTCCTTTCTCGTGTTTCGTGTTTTGTGTTTTATGTCCAGGATTGCCCGGATTATAAAGACTCTCGTGCTCGTGGTTTTGTCCATCGTTCACTCGATCTTTAATCCTTCACATGCTTATATATGGGAATCCGATATCCCAGATCGTATTGATTAACGTTTATCTATTAGCATAATTAATAAACGACTTTAGATTTGCATAGAGACCCCTTAATATTTGGATTATGCCTTGAATTAGTATGGGGGTGACAGTCTTACATTGAGGACAATGTGTAGTTCAAGTATGGGGGATCTTTCTATTCGATCTTACATGCATTTGCTTTGTCTTCACGTAACCCCGTTTTTCCACCAAAAATATCAAAAATATGCCAAAATAAAAAAAAATTCAAAAATAGAATAAGTGTTTTGACACGTAGTTTTGTCTTTTTAAGGAATAAATTTTGACTTGATCGAGCATGTTGCGCTCTAGCTTGCCCCTTAACTTATATAAATCTAAGCTTTTGCTAGTCTTTTATACAAGAAGCTTTAAAACGCGAATTCTAGCTTGAAAAAGCCAAGAGTTTGCAAGTTTCCATTATAGACTTTAAATATGCTAAGCTTGTTTTTATTAGACTAAGCATTCACAGATCTTTTTATTAAAGATTTTAAATTTGCGAAAAACGAGAAATGATAGAGTTTTATATAAGTTGGATGCTAAACATAGAGTAGTTGGATCTCTTTAAGGCTCATAGAGGTTAATTGTAGCCTTTTGCTCCTACTAGCTTAATAAACATTATATAATTGTTGAATAAATAAAGTTACTTTAGGTTTTTGCGATTCTTAGTTTAGATCACTTCGTAGATATTCCTTCTGGTGAAAGTAAGGTACACATTGAGGTTTTGTCAGTGTTGTAAGGAAATAGGCTACCGATTCCTGATGGCTCGCTACCGTTGTCTAGGTAGTTAAAAGACCACAAGACTTTAAATTTGGCTATAATAATAATAATGTTATGTAATAAACCAAAGCCAAAATAAGACCACTACATCTTGCCGGCTCACAACTGATGTGGTAGTCGTTTAAAAGGTGGAGGTGTGAATAATAATAAAAACTGTGGGCTGATGAAAGTTTACTGCCTCTTGCCGGCTCACAACCGATGTGGCAGTCTTCTAAATAAGGCACATAGTAATAATCCGAGACTGATAAAAGTTTGCTGCATCTTGCCGGCTCACAACTGATGTTGCAGCCTTCTAAAAGGTCGAGGAAATTACCAAGGTCGAAATAAGACTCCTGGACCATGGTCGGCTCGCATACCGATGTGGCAGTTGTTTAAAGGACCGAGGTTTAATAATGTTGCAATAATAATAATAATAATAATAAAGCCAAATTTCGACTCCGAGGTTATCTAAAAAGGATAAGCCCTAAATCATGCAAAATTAGAACCTTAATGTGGACCTTATTATCACCATATCATCTTTTTAAGAAAGGATGTCAAACTAATTATGGTCTAAACTGGGTTTACTTTATAAGAATTTAATTTATTTGTCACTAATAATAATAATAATAAAATCTTTAGAGGATTTAGGAATAAGGAAGCAGAAAGTAGCTATGCATACACAATTATGAGTAGTGTTAGCATTTTAACTTGTATTTAACAATGATTTCGTTTTTAAGCTTGGTTTGGGGCGGGAGAAAAATCAAGGATGATGAATTTATACTTTTAGTATTTCTTGTTCCGTGATAGTTATGATATGTAAATGTTAATAAATGCATAAAAATGGGAAAATGGGGAGCTTTTCAAAACTAGTGATTTCTTAATCCCCTTAGATGAACACTTTGCTACTTTTCAAGGTAATTAGTCTAAAGGGGTTAAAATTTTTGGTTTTCTAAGCGTGTATTAATGACATTGCTCGAGGACACGACAATAGCTTAGTATGGGGGATTTTAGTATGTGCTTAAATACACATACCTTTTTACCTAGTTAAACGAGCTAAAAAGACCAATAATGACCAAAAACACATAAAAATACATTGTATATGTATATTTTGTAATTTGTGTCTTGCAGGTATCGGATATTTAAGAAAAGGACAAAAACAATGGCAAAACGGACAAAGCCAAGAGCGGGATTGGAAAGAGCGCGAGATATCAAAGCCGAAGGCTTGCCCATCTTTTACGAACCAACCTGGGCCTATTTTATTGGGCCGGATCAGCTCATTAAGGGTTATACTTAAAAACCCTTAAACTTAAATCCATATACAAAACCTAGATCCAATCCATTTAATCCTATAACACTTTCTAGGCCCAAATAAACGAAACCAAGCCTAATCCCTTTTATAAAACACAGGGTCAAAGTTATAAAATGAGTCAACATTTAATGTTGATCGTCTCTTTTCCCTCCCTCACTTACACATACAAATCACGCACAGGGTAAAAACTATTCACCCACACACTCGCACACCCATTGCTTCTAGAAGAATGCCTGGTACCCTTGACATCCTCATGAGCCACGCTCGCAATCCCACATCACCCCATTGGATAATTTGACATGTACTTGATCCAACGTCTCAAAGATTGAAGATTTGAGGCAGTTATTGATAGAGGGCCACGATTAGAGGGATGGGGAGCGTCCTGAAGGCTAGAAGGTTCCTCTCACCCCTATATAAGGAGGCTTGATCACACAGTAGAAAGTGTGTAGGATTTTAGCTTAGCTTAATAGTAATTTAGCTTATTGAATTCATTTTTAGCTTATTGTCTTTAATTTGATGTATTTTCCTTTTTAAAAGTTTGTAACTTACTTTGATTATCAATAAAATTTTAGTTGTTGTTTAATACATGTTTTTACTTATTGCACTTATGGTTTGATTAAGCTCAATTTCAATCTAATAAGCTCTTTAAGCTCTTAATAACTACTTAAGCTAGCTTATACTCAGTTAAGCCTTTAAAAGCTTAACTGAGTTTAGATATTTATCTCAAATCTCTCTCCCTTAAAATACCCCAGCTTATTGGATGATAAGCCAAACATGGATGGGCTTATGGACACTACCAACTTATCTTTGATAAGCTGCTTATAAAAGCTTATTTGATCCTTGTTTGAGCTAGGATCAAGGTACACCTCATTTTTACCTTTATTTAGCTTAAATCTGTTTTACTTATTTCATGCTTATTTGTGCTTATTCCTACTTTGATTGTGCTTATTCTGTCCTCATTTAGCTTATTTGTTCTAGTTTAAATTGTCTTATAATCTGATTTAAGTATTAGCTAAGTTGTCATAAAAACTGTCCAAAAATCCAAAAATATGCTTATTATCCTAGCTTATTGATTTGTGCTTAATTGTGGTTAAATATTGCTTAAAAGTTCTTAAAGTACTTAGATCTTAATATGTTTTAAGTTTTTACATCTAAATAAAAACTGTTTTAAGCTTAATAATGCTTTTCAAACTTATTAAGGGGTGTTTGGCACAAGCATTACTAACCTTGGTTAGTACCGTTTGATTGCCTGTGTCCTTTAATCCAAGTTTGATAAGCTCAAACTAAGCCTTTAAGTCAGTTTTCTAAAGATCTTAAAGTCTTAAAATCAAATTTAAGGTCTAATATATCATTAGTGTGAATCTGTGGTGATTTAGTCTTGTAATCTAGCTTATTTGATTTGATTTTGATTAGGTGCTATTTGGTGTCAATTTCATGCTTATTTTTGGTTATTAATGAAGTAGAAATGATTTGGTTTATGTGGGTATTTGTGCATTGTGATTTGGTTAAAAATTTGTCTAAGTTTCATAGTGTCTTTCCAAAGTTTTAAAAAGCCTGTTTTCATTAGCAAATTTAGGTTAGAATAAGCTTGATTTAAGGTCTGAAATTGATAATATAAGCTCACTAGGGAACAAGCTTAATCTGTTTTAGCTTATTTTTACATTTAGTAGCTTAAAATTAGGTCTGCAGTAGCTAGTTTGTTCGTTCTTTAAAACCAAAAAGCCAAAAAGATTTTAGTTTAACTGTCATTTTTATTTGTCCTTGCCTAGCTTATTCTCTTTAGGTAATCTATTTAGTTTCAGCTTATTTGAGTCTTTAGCCTATAGTCTTAATTTGTTTTTGCTTTGAATGTTAAGCTCTAAGTTTTCAAATGTCCTTTAAGTCTCTATCTGAGTAAACTTTCTTAATGCTTTTAGGTAATTTTCAGCTTATTAGGCTTGCTTAAATCTACTCATAGGTGCTTATTAGGTCTTAGACTTTATCTGTTTTTATTATTTAGCTTATTGCATATGCTTATTAGTCCTTAATCTTTAGCTCAAAGTTTGTTAAAATCCTTTTAAAGTGATGAGTTAGAGTTTGCTGTCTTAGTACCTTTTTAGTGTTTTATTTAGCTTATTTTGTTTGCTTATTTTTAGTCTCTTTTGCTTATTAGGTCTAGGTAGTTATAGGTTATCAGCTTATTTGCTCAGCATTTGCCTTTTTGTGTCTTAAAATTGCAAACAGTTTAGCTTAATAGTCTCCTAGTTAAGCATAGCGAATCTGTCATCTTTAAGCTAGTTAATCTAGCTTATTAGTGAGTTTCATAAAAAAAACCCTTTTATTAAAATTGTTTATTTTTTTTAGTTCTTTAGCTTATTCAAAAAGAAAAATATAAAAAAATTAATTTTCTAAAAAAAGGGTCACAGGGGTCGAACCTGTGACCTCTCCTTCACAACCCCAACGCTTTAGCACGCACACTCACTACCAACCGCCCTTGAGTCTTTTTCGTTAATAGATTGCACTAGTTAATTAATATAGTGTTATTTTGGTTTATGCTTATAAAACTTATTTGCTTATTTTAACAGCTTATCCGTAGGGCTTATTTCTAGTTTGTATTTTTCTTAGCTTTTAAATAGTTAAGTGTACTTTTCATGAATTTTTTAGATTTTTATAAAATAGTTTAGTATTTTTAGTATTATTTTTAGATTAAAACTGTTTTTAATTCATAATAAATAAAATAAAAGTCAAAAAAATATAATTCTTTTTTCTAAAATTATTTTTAATCATTTAGGACCTTTAGAAATTAAATTTGCATTTTTAGGGTTAAAATTTGATAATTTAGGCTTTTTAAGTCGCGTTTTAATATCCCTGTTAACGTTTTTTTTGTTTAAATCCTTAATAGCTTTAATCATTAGTTGCCTTAATTGTTTGTTTGCTTTTTTCTTGCTTCCCTTTACATTTTTAGAATTAAAAATCAAAAACAAAAATACTCGATATTCAAGCATCAAACAAAGTACTTTCGCGGTTTTCTAATTCGCCTCTTGTCGAGATACGACATCTGGGAGATAGAATATTGTTTGTCCTCAAGCACTTTTATATCAAACGGGATACTCTCTATATTATAATTAATTTGAGATATTTAGGATATATATTTTATTATATATAGACTATTTGGATCGAATCAATGATCTCAAAGAAGTTTTAAATCACATTCATATCAAGTCAAAGATACAAGTCAAAGCCTAAAGTCAATTATCACTACATCAATTCATAAGTTAAAGATTGAAGTTAAAGTCTTCGCGCTCAAGACTAAAGTCGAAGCATACTATGCTAGGTTTAAGTTTCTTGTAAATTGGAGTGACCTCCCTTAGGGTGAGATTGTTAGAAATACGAAAAAGTATCGGTCACTACCAATATAGTTAGTCGTAGCTCGTAGTAAGTCGAAAGGTTAAGTTAGAAAGCTAACCGGGCTAAAGGCCCATGGAAAGCCTCTTATGAGGCCTATGGCTGGCTACTACCCTTTGTATAAAAGCCCTCTCCAAACATGGAGAGGGTGTCAGTTGTTCATTTCTTACACACACTTAATCTAATATTATCTTCTTTGTTTCTTTCTCTAAGTGTTCATCCAACCTCCTCTTTCTCTCTCTAAAACTCTAAACTAATTCCATACTATATGTGTTAAGATATTCTACAAAGGACTATGAGGACTGGTTGATAGCACCAGTAACACCTCCTGGAGTTGCAGCACCTGTTAGACTAGACACACCACTATCATTTGCCACAACGACACCTTTACCGATTGATCTCATTATGTTACCTGATCACGAGACTACTACTTTTGACTTTTTACCTTGGATACCCCGACCCTACACAGATTTCATCTCAGTGCCTATAAGGTTGGAGGTCCATCCTCCGCAGTATCTGACGCACCACATCCTGTGGGACATCCTTTTTCTATAGTGGCATCTCGTGATACCCTTCACCACTAGGAGCTCGCATCTTTACATGTGAGATTAGATGGGATAAAGAGTATTCAGACCAAACTGAGAAGGTCTGATCGGGCGATTGTGAGAGATGTTGGATGGTTAGGAGAGCGTGATGAGATTATACAGCGTAGTTCTTTAGTAAGAAGGGTAGATGGTTTAATTGATGATCAGGCGGCCGATAGTATTGTTATTTCAGAGCTACATCATAGGATGGCTACTATTGAGGAGAGAGTTCAGACACTGGTAAAGGATGATAAATACGTACAGGACGTACTTGATGTTGTTGATACAGAGATTGCTGAGTTGAGAGATAGAGTAGATGATTACCCTCGTGAACAGGTAGATACATTGAGAGTTGAGGTGGATGGATTGCATGGGAGTGCAGCGACAACGAGCCAGCGAGTGCAGACTCTAGAGACCGCCTTACAAGAGGCTAGGACAGAGACTCAGGACTTACAGACTTGCTTGTGTGTGAAATAGAATAGCAAGATGTAACAACCTAGAATCTCATGTCATTTCACGTCAATAAACTTTAACTATTTACTTTGAACTTTTACGGGTTTACTTTTAATTTCAACTGTTAAGTTAAATCGCGTAAACTAAAAATCAACAATCAACGTAAACCGACATCAAACAAATAAAAGTTTACATCAAACAAGTGTTATATTATTTTTACGAAAATAATTTATAACTTTTCATATTTTATTTTTTATACGTTACGTAAAACGTTTACGTTTTGTACTTTGAACCTTTTTGCATGCATGTAAACCATTCTACCTTTCTACACTTAATCAAATACCCACAATTATACCCAATACCCAAAAATTATATAAACTATTACACACAAAACCCTATGGCCGGTTACATACACATATCAACACAAAAACAATACCAAGTTTTACTTAAATGTATTACCATGTGGTAGTATTTACCAACTACTTACACATCCTAACAACTTCCTTACAACCTCATACCAATCACTTACAACCCCTTACTAATCACCCTATAGGCCACGCCCCCCATCCACGATTTATGGCTAAATGGTACTTGGTGTCCCTTAGATATTATCTCATACTTATATATATATAAGCAACTAACTCATACACTCATTTTATCACTAGAAAAAAAAATACACAAACTTTATTTTCTCTCATCCTAACCTACGGCTCACTCAAGCAAAAAACAAATCCATTTGTTTTCTATTTTCTTGATATTACAAGTATACAAATGTGTTTAGGGTTGATATCTAAGGTGTTCCAGGTTGATTTCCAAGTTAGTGTTTCAATTATAAGTAAGGGTTTTTCAAGATCAAGTTAGGGTTTCAATAATAAGCAAGGGTTTTTCAAGATCAAGGTAGGGTTTTCATAATCAAGATTTGGGGTTTTTATTAGAATTTTGGGTTTAGAATCAAAATCTAGGGTTTCTTTTTGATCATCCACTTTGTAAGCATACTACATTCACTCTTTTGATTTTCATACATATTGATTATGTTTATTCATGTTTCTATACTTGCATTATGTATTTTACATATAAACATCTTGATTATAAAGTTATATCACCAACTAGTATATAAACATTTGCAAAGAAATCAAGAACATTACTTACTTATGATTTTAGTCATGTGATTAGGTTTATAATTCATAAACTAGCTTATTTGATATTATGATTATTTCATGATATTGTGAAGAGTTGGATGGAACTAGGTTAGTAGATGATTGTGATTGTGGAAGGTGGTTGAAATATATAGACTAGTGGTTTTGTGGTATGAAAATAGAGTAGAAATATTGGACGAAAAATATTAAAAACACCCCTTAGGGACAACAGCTTCTAATCAATTAGTTGCGGATTTTTCAACAAGTTAAAACCTTAAAAATGTGTTAGTACATCTTAACACGATTCCGTGCATGTAAAGAACGCTAAAAACGGATGTAAAACGAAGAAGTTATGGCGATTTGAAACAATACCGACAAAAAAAGTTTTTCTTCAAAAGCTGGCAGAATTTTATTTCATGTTTTTAACTATTTTTGGATCCGAATCGGCTTAAGTATAAAACTAGAAACTTGTTTAGAATGATTTTTCGCTATACGATCGCGAGTTTTAAGGCCTAAATGTGTATAACAGATGAGTAAAACTTAAACAAAGTTGGATTATTTTTCGAACATTGGTATAAAAAAAGTTGCACTATTTTTCCTGACATGAATAGTAAAATTATATTTTCAGACATTTTCTGTCCGTTGAACTATAAAAACCTTAGGAAAAAATATAGCATCACTTATATAATATTTATACGCGGTTTAAAACCTTATAAATATTATTTTATGAATTAACTAAACTTAACGTAATCATTATTTTGACTAATAAGCTAAAACTAAACTATTAGGTTGTGATATAAAGAAATAAAATACATCGAATTATTTT
>BQNB010166696.1:0-14084 GCA_026074375.1 Tanacetum coccineum | reverse complement strand
CCAGAATTTCTTGAGTCATATCAGTAATGTTGAGTTGATTCAGGACAAATGCAGAGAAATCAATTGGAGTATTATAGAGCTCATCAAATGAAGTAGGAGGATCTTCAGCACGAGCAACTTGACTAATCAGGTCTGAGGAGGTTGGAAGTTAACTTGTTGTCTCTTATTCCAATCGGGATCCAGAGTTAGAGGTCACTCGGGTTTCTTGAAATAGTCACGCTTTGGAGCAGCCTCGATATCAAGTTGATCATCAGTATGACCCATGTCGAACTCTTGATTCGTGAGCAGCACCGATTCAATCAACTGTATTACTTTTTGCTCCTCAGCATGGGCAGACTTGCCATAGACTTATGTTGAAGTGGAAGGGCGTCTTTAGGGTGCTTGAAGACTTTCTTTTCCTTTTGACATTGAATCTCTGGAGACTCACAATCCTTGCTTGAACTTCCTTCTTTTTCGTCCTTCGGTCCCTGATCCAGCGGATTGGTCTTGATCTTTTTCTTCTCATCGCAACTCCTTTTTAACGGAATACATCACCAATGGATCAAAGAGATCTTGTGCAGTGTTGTAGGGAAGATTGTTGGACCAGTGCATCATAAAGTTCTTTCTTGTATTCAGCTCTAAGATGTGATTTGCTTTCCTCCATTTTGTCTATAAGAATCTTTGTGAGTTCAAACTCTAAGAGTGATGCAGCCGCCTCGTAAGTAGACTTTGGTTGAGAAGAAGATTTTGCCAAGACAACAGCTTCTAGTGATTCTGTGACGTTTGTCTCAATCACAGGAGTTGCAAAGTCTGAGACTGCTTTAGGAAGAATTTGAGGAAGTTGAGTTTTGACTTCCTCTCTGAGAATAGACCTCACAGACGTGTCAACGAGATCTATATACTCCTGTTTCTCAGCTTAAGCTTCTTCTCTACATTCTGCATTATGTGACTGAATGGTCTTTTTTACAGCTTCTCCTAGTTTGTTGTCAATGTAGCGATCTACAATAGCAAGAATAGAGGAGAGAGCTTGAGCATACTGGTCAACTTGCTTCATTTCTGACAGTTCATGTTCCAAGTTGGTGACTCTTTCGTTGAATTTGAATACAAAAGAGAAATCTGAAAGTTCAAGAAATGAGGTTGTAGCTTTAGAAGTTGTTGGTTTTGGATTTAGTGTTGCTTGTTGTTGAAGAGGGTTGAAGAAGGAGATGGTGGAGGAATTGTTGTGGTAAAAGTAGATGTGACTTCAGGGATTACCATTATTGGTACGGTATGAAGAGAAGATGTCTGACTGCTTGGTTCTGCATGATGAACAGTGGTATCCATCAAGGAAGCAATCTCATTGTCTACTGAAGAAATATTCTCAAGGTTGAGGAGCTTGCTAGTAAAGTCGGATGAGACAGAAGACCTTTGCATTGGGCCGTCAGTCTTTTGTGAATCATGGACCGTTGTGAGTGTCACATGAGCATCTTCCTCTTCTTTCACAAATCCTGATTCTTGAGAGACATTGTGTTCATCTGCTCCACCCTGATCATCACGGATCATTTCAGTGTCTTCATTTCCCAAGTTCGCATTCACATCTTTATACAACTCCTTTGTGTAGTCATCCAATTTTCATCTTCATCCATTCTTACATTCCATCATCAATCTTTTCTTCATCAGTGAGTTCATAATCATTAGGAGTATGAACTCTTTCATCAACATCTTCTTCTTCTTGTTTACGTTCTTCATTGGACTGATTGAGATCATGAATCTCTTCTCTGTCAGACTTAGTTCTTTTGCTGCTGGCCTCATCATCATCCTTACCATCATTATTATCACCAGCATCTTCATTACCATCATCATCATCATCATTATCACCATCATCACTTTCATCACTAGAGTTATCTTCATCATCATTATCTTCTTTGTCACTATCTCCCCAAGACTTTTGCTCACTGTTAGATTCATATTTAGGTACATCGGGAACCCCTGGTTTAGCACCAGTTCCTTCATCTGTACCAGATGTCTTGTGATGTTGCTCATCAGGAACCCCTGATCCAAGATCAGTTCCATCACCTGAGCCACTTGCATGTGAGGCATGAAACTCTTTCTTGCTTCATTTAGTGGCCTCCTTGAGCTGGGCAGCTTTAGAAAGAGCTACTTCTGATAGGACATTCAAACCCTTGCCTCGGTCAGCCTTAACCGGTGGCTTCTTCTTAGTCGGTTTAGGTTTGGTAGCAGCATCTTTCTTAGCTTTAGCATCCTTTTTCTTTGAGGGATATTCTTTAGATGAGATGATTGATTCATACTTCTTTTGACTTTTCCTTAACTTTAGAGGTTCAGCTCCTGAAGCAATTGCATAGTAAGTCTTGTAAGCAACAAAGTCCAGCAGGGCTTGATTCGTCATTACTTGAGGAAGGATTGCACCATATACTTGAGTTTCTGCATGTCTAGAGACAAATCTCATGGTACCTAGTAAACCGTCATCCCTAACAGTGTGCATGAACATTCTGTTCCTCATTGAAATAGACTTATCTTTTGTAAGGAAGTGGTGAATGATTATCTTTGTGAACCTATGATAGAACATCTTGTCTTGTTTCTTAGAATCTATGTTATCAATCTGGTAAGCCGAGTCCTCTCAGATTAAAGCTATAAAATCCATATTCTTCTTGTAGTACATTCCCTATAGGATTTAAACTCTTGAAAGTCGAATCTTATCAAGACCATATACCTTTCCACAGAGACATTTGTTGATGATTGATGCAAAGGTTCCCCACGGTTGGTGTAGATGAACAATAATAACATCTGTGATGTACTTGATTTCTCCAGTATGACCAAGTTCACGGATGAATGATAGAGCTTCCTCTTTAGTATGTGGTTCATCAAATGCTTTACCCGAAACCTTAGGACATATGTTAAGAATTTCTCTGAACACTTCAACATTCATAGAGAATCTTTTGTTGTCGATCTTGAATCGATATGATGAAGAGTGTTTGCTGACGGTTGCCCAAAACTAATGCATATAAATGACTGGAACTTCAGTAGTGATAAGGAATGCAAGATAGCATGTAGTAAGAGCAAAGGCATCCAACACTACTTGATAAGTAGGTTCCTTTGGCTTCATTCCTGGATTGATCCTCATGTTGTATTTGCCAATGACACGATGGTTCTCAGGAGCAACAAGAACATTGTCCAGTTCAATTTGTTGAGCTTTGGAAGTCATGATTCTGGTAAGAATTTGCCAATACATTTCTATATAAACAAGTTTATATATATCACACTATATGGCATACTGTTTTAATGACAGGCAGGCATTTATCAAATGTTGTCTAGATTGCACAATTAACCAATTTTAATTTGCTACATAAATTATGTTTTAATTCGCCTCCTAAAGGAATTCGATTAATTCACCTCCTTAAGAAAGGATTAATTCGCCTCCTTAAGGAGTAGGATTAATTCGCCTCCTTAAGAGGTAGGATTAATTCGCCTCCTTAAGAGCTGAGATTAATTCGCCTCCTAAAGAGGTGGGATTAATTCACCTCCTTAAGAGGTGGACTAATTCGCCCCCTAAAGGGGGTGGATTAATTCGCCTCCTAAAGGGAATTAATTCGCCTCCTAAAGGCAGAATTAATTCGCCTCCTTCTTATTATGCATAATTCACCTCTATTTTTCAAAGTATTTAAACTTAGTGTTTTAAGCATCATAAGAAATTGATATAGGTATCTTAGCATCACATAACTTCATATTGACCATTTCCAACAAGAATTAAGCACAATTATTGCCACAAAGCTCAATATGAACACAAAGTCATATAAATTTCTTACATAAGTTTTCTTTATGTTCAAACATGGGATTTTAAGGATCTAATGCATACAAGAATAGGACCAAGCACTTTTTAACAATAAACGATTTTTATAGATCTATGATTACATGGATATGACCTAATACTTTCAAAACACAAACCACAAAACATTTTCATTTTTATTTACCTTTTTCCCTTAATTTTAGCATACTAAATTCAACAACTCTAATATAAAAAAACATATGTCAACGAAATACAAAACTGTTTCAAACGAGTGTTAAGCACCCCTAAACAATCACAACCCCTTAACTAATTTAAGGGTCACTCTACTGTTCTGTTTTTGAATATCCCTAAATCAATTTTTATGTCTTTGAACTCAAGACTGAGATTCGCACTAATTCTTTTGAGAGATGTGATGTTGAGAGTGTAGGGAACATTTTCTTAATTGTACCTTAATCTTGAAAACACTAGGAATTGATGGTTGAAGGTTGGACGATTTTAGTGAGGGAGAGGGAAAAAGTTTTAAAAATGAAGCAATGGAAATAAGCAGTTAAAGCATATAAATGACAGATTTAAAGCAAACTTAAATTAAATGACTACTAAGCAATAAAAAAGCACACATAAGCATAAAGAAACATAAATAAGCACAAAAAAACATAAATAAGCACAAATTAAGCAAATGAACAGTAAATGCAAAAATTTGAAAAAAGAGAAACTTACAAAGGTCCTTAGCTTATGGCAATGAAATAAGCTCTCGTCCTTTTGACCAAAGGAATATCAAAAATCCCCTGGGCCGTCTCCCAACGAGGTGCGAATTGAAAATCGAGTGTACGTTTGTGATCGCGTTTTGGAATGGTTTTTCGTCCTTTTCTTGGATATCCGTTTCCTGCATAATATAAATGAAAACATACAAATACAATGTATTTTTTTGGTACGTTTTTGGTCATTTAAGTCCGATTTTAATGGTGAAAAGTATGTGTAATTAAACGCATACCAGGTCCCTTCAAAACGCTTTAGGGACGAACTTAAATATGAGTACAGCATACCACCCAGAAACGGATGGTCAAAGTGACAGAACGATTCAAACTCTGGAAGATATGTTGCGTGCCTGCGTAATTAATTTCGGTGGAAGTTGGGATCGACACTTGCCTCTGGTCGAGTTCTCTTATAATAACAGTTACCATGCCAGCATCAAGGCGGCACCATTTAAAGCACTTTACGACAGTCAACTAACTGGGCCCGAGTTAATCCGTGAGACCACGGAAAAGATCATTCAAATTAAGAACCGTTTGCTCACCGCAAGAAGCCGACAAAAGAGTTATGCTGATGTAAGAAGAAAGCCGATGGAGTTTAATGTGGGTGATATGGTTATGCTCAAAGTTTCGCCTTGGAAGGGCGTAATTCGCTTTGGTAAACGGGGAAAGTTGAGTCCACGTTATGTGGGACCGTTCAAGATTATTGAAAGAATTGGTCCTGTGGCGTATCGATTAGAGTTACCGGAAAAACTTCGTGGTATTCATAATACGTTTCATGTTTCAAATCTCAAGAAGTGCCTTGCGGACGAGAACCTGGTGATTCCACTTGAAGAAATTCAACTGGACGATAAATTGCACTTCATCGAAGAGCCCGTGGAAATTATGGACCGTGAAGTAAAGCAGTTGAAGCAGAGCAGAATTCCTATTGTTAAGGTTCGTTGGAACTCACGGAGAGGTCCAGAATTTACATGGGAAAGAGAAGACTTTTTCATGAAGAAGTATCCGCATCTATTTCCGAGCAAGAAGCGAGGGCGTGGTGATAATCGAGCGTCGGGACGTCGCTCCCGTAAGGATGGGAGGATGTAAACCCCCGTATTTAAGGTCACTACTATTTCTAATCTCATAATTAATTTATAAATTTTAAACAAGTTACTTTTATTTACATTTAGACATTTTATTGAAATCGTCGTTTTAATTAAATTCAAGCTATGCTTAAAACAATTATTCGTCTTGAACCGTACGTAAATTAAACTTTTCAGAAAAGTATTCCGTTTAATGTAGAATTATTTTTATCATATTCGTTTTTACTTCGTGGTTTCGCCTTAACTCTCGTTTTATTTTACGTCGATACCCGTTAGCCTCAAAACTACCTACCTATCTTAAAATTTATACACTAAACACTAAAGTTTATAAAATTATAAACTTCAAACTCATCACAACCACCTCAAGGGTGGCGTGGCAAATGGAGAAGGCAAGACTAGGACATTTGTCCTAGTCCATTGCATGTACTAGTCATACAAAACCATCTACATCTACCATTTCCTCCCATAGTTTACCAAAACTTTACACACACATCTCTTGTTTCTCTCCTTTTTGCCGAATTTATCACCACCATAACACCATTTCCATCAAATTTTTACTAATCAAATAATAACCTACTAGTGAATATGACTACCTAGTATATCCAGCAAGGTGATATAACCGCCCTCTCGCCACGCGCCACTTCCCCACATTGAGTAGGATTTAATGTGATCTGCTGATCTACACCGAAGGTGTCTTTATCCTGGGTCAAGAAATCCTAACCTATCAACTTTTTGAACAGGTAGTAGCATATTTAACTAATGGTCGCTCTTTGATGTACACATGTTCTGTTATACGCTATTATATAAGACTATCTCTTGGATGCTCGGCGAGCGGGGGACCATGATGTTCCGATAAATGTCAAAATCATGTCGCGAGGCACCACACCGTAGACTATTCCGTATACATATTGTTATAATACATACTGTTCGAAGGGAGGAAAGCCATGGGCGCGGCAACGCGGGTCAATCCAATGTGCGCAGGAAATAAAAACACGGTTCATACTAACAGCTGAGGCGTTGGTATTGTTCAAATCGAGGAACATTTTACCAACGTTTTTTCACATCTCGGGAGTTGAATTCTGGGCGGGCAACTCATAAAAAGAGTCAATCGAACCTTATGTTGTCATTGAGCTGAGAAAGATCCCGGATACATCAGAGGTAGGAGTAAACGCCAACACTGTTCTCCCGGGCGGAAGTTTTTTTTAAACTTGTAGCGAGAAAGCAGTATACACCGGGGAATAATCCGAGCGATCCGGGAACTGTACTGAAATAAAAAAAAATGTTTAGGATAAGCAAATAGAAGTGATGTCAACCCAAAAGGTAAACATTTTTTAATACCTATCTGAACGACCATTGGGCCCTGGTTATCAGCCTGAGAGAAGGTCGCAAACACAAGGGGACCTCGTCGGCATTAAGTATGCCTAAACCAGAAAGAGTCATTACTACAGTAACGGTAGCAGATTGGGGTGATCTTCTCTCAGTGTTGGCAGGAAGGGTATCACTCTGATACCCCAACCTCTTCCTCTTAGACTTCCTGAAAGTCGTAGTCGCGACATCTTCATCCTCGGGCCCCGCTCAAATTAATTAGGTGCTTCCGGAACAAATTCTCTGGCTCAACCTCAGCCGGAGCAGACACCTCTGTAGTGAGCTATAGCAGCAGATCTGACTGCCACTGCACAGAGGAGTAGAACTCAAAGGACATGAAACAATGGACTCGTACTCTCCAGTAAGCTAGCTTGCACCTGATGTACATTTGTTTTTCTGAGTCTTCCACAGCTGGGACCTTATGGAGGATCAGCAGTAATTGTAGTGAATAGAGACAGAAGCAAAGCCATTTCTATAAAAACATTAACACTCAAAAGAGTAGTCCTCCATAAATCATAATAAAAAAATAAAAAAAATCCACCGAAGGAAGTAACACAACACACGTTTCAGTTCAGACTCTCACAAAGGAACGGTAAGTATTTGCATCAACGGATAATATGGGATCAAACCACAAGACTCAAAAAGCTCTCCGATTAACGGCGGTAAGGTGCCTTGTTGTTTGTGACAAGTGCTTAAATGAGTTTGCTACTTTGCGATGATGGGTAAGAGGGGAGCCAGATCATTTTCCAACGCGCCCCCCACCATACAAGGAGTCTGGGAGGACAGAGTGGAAAACACCTTTTGCATCAACCCAGAAAAAATGATTAAGACAATTTTTGTAATTGAGTCGGGGGTTTCGGAAGCAAGAAGGAGTTGATGGGTGAAAGTTTTGCATAAGGGTAAAACAACCCGTAACTATATGTAGGGTTGTTTTAGACCGCTCTCGTTGGACGGTGAAAGGACAGTGTCCGTCGGCGGGCATGGTCAAGCAAGCGCGTCAATTTACGCATTTTTGGAGATACTTCGACAGGGCAGCTCAAACTAATAAGGGGAATAATTGGGAATATGTAATGCGGAAATACGGAGATCAGCCAATAAAAATTTTTGTGAAAGAATCCTATAACCACAATAATCAAAAACATAGCGGTTATAAAACATCCCACTTTTCCCTCAGGGAATTGAAGTGATTGTTTTATCCCGAACCCGGAGCACATTTGATGAACTTCAACTGGATTATAGTTGTCATTACAAAGTTTTTCTCACCATTTCTGGAGTAATAATGAATGCTTAACAGCAAAGTTTGTCAATTTTGAGAAGGACCGGATGCGAAGAAAGTGCTAACCTTGATTCTCAAAAACGCAAAAGGGAAAAAACACGCACAGAGGGAGGTTAAAGATTTAAGCTTGATGAAATTGACAATGGACAGACTTGGGGAGAGGTTTATGAAAAACCCAAAACTAATTAAAATTGTGGGGGGGGGGGGGTTATTTATACCGCTTGGTGTATTTACTTCCTACTTTTTTGTCTGATGTAACGCCAGTGTATACCACTTATTTAATACAACGGAAGCATTACACCTGGGGAAAATTGTTAAATATGCTGTCAAAAAACAGTCACATATGCCATGAGGATAAAAGGATAAGCAGTGCTTCCACGTCAGTGGAACGTTCACCAACTCTGATACTGGAAGCTTCACGTATTGAAATAATATTAACTCCCAGAAGACTAACCAGCATGCAACAAAGGAACCAGAAGTATTGCCATTGTTATAGCTCACAGGACATGATCCGAAGAGGCATTATCTATTATTGAAGGTGTTGATAACGGTTTTTGTTCTGATTGTGCTGAAAATCGTCAATTCATTTTGAGTTAATACAAAAACCCAACGCATCAATTCAAATCTGGAGGGCCCAGTCTTTATGGATTTTGAGCTCAGGTTTATACCCCAGATTATTATTCACTGTTGTATTAACAAACATGTATATGAATCAATCGTGTATTATAAATAAGAAAAAATAAATAAATGAAGGAGGGTGGATCCCGGGGCTCCGGCCCCGGGTCCCCTTCTAACTGGTTCTCCTTTGTTGGCAGCACTATTCAAGGCTCGGAAAAACGACGAACGGCCCAAGGAGAGTCGTCAAGACCAGCCCAACCAAAATTATGCTTCAACAGAGAGAGTGATGTGGCTTGAATGGTACTCTCTTCGTTTCATTTTGATTGTTTACGTTTCTTTTTTAGGATATCCAATTTAATTGTCCACTATTAAAAATAGATAAAAAAGTTTGATCAAAGTTTACTATATTTAAGAAAAATACATGATTTTTAATTATATAAAACTTTCACATAAATTTGTTTGCAACTAAAATACATATCATGAAAAAATAGTCTTGTTTCTTTCATTTCTCAATCAAAAGTAGTGTGAATGAAAATTTAAAATTTGCAATACAAATTCTTTATAATTTTTCACCTTTTTATTTCTTTAAGCTGCCACACAATTTTTTTTGATTTATTATCATTTTCTCTATCAAACATCCCTTTTTGTATTGGTATGGACGTATGGTTGTATATTTTGCATAAAAATATTTCACATGTAAACGAGGGTATTGTATTTTTTTTAAAAATTTTTCTTTATATTAAACAAGTATCTTTTGGACGCACTGTATTGGGCAGCATGGTAGTTGAGTCACTTGACAGTGGATGGCTAAGTTGAGTCAATATTGGTGGCTAAGGGCTGAGCTAAGGAATAGAACTATTAGAGCTATTAAAGTATCTTGAAAGGTTATAAAAGAAGGTGAGGGGTTCAGTTATCATAGGAGGTGACAAGGTGGGTACTTGGTGTGCAAGCTGTGTAGTAGCTTACAAAGGAGTGACGATAAAGATTTCTTAGTGAGAAAGAGGTGTGACAAGGTCTAGGGTCAATCAAGGTTGTGACAAGGAGCTAGATAATGGTTGATCGATGTGGAGGGAGGGTGGTTGCTTGGTTTTGGTTTGAAACTAGGTAAACTAGTGTAGGGTTTTAGGGTTTTCCTCTAGGGTTAGGGTTTAGGATTAGGGTTAGGACGAGCTAGGGTTAGGGTTTAGGATTAATATACTTTAAATGTTATGCATTGGAATCTTGTATCTTGTGGCTTAAGTGGTTGTATATGAAAATCTCTATGAAATATAGGAGGGTAAAATGGCTCATGATTTCTTGTGCTTAATCAAGTTTATACGTAGTGCTTAAAGTGTTATACAAGAGTTTTTAAGAGAGGGAATTATAATCAAATATTAAACATTGGATACTTAATACACTTTCATATAATTCTTGTACCTTTGTTTTGTATGTAAACATGTAACATATAGTTAGGGTTTTATGTTATAAAACGTTAGACGTTTAAAATCCTTTATATTAAACGTTAATGGATACGAATGTTAAGATAGATACTATGGGTAAAAATGAATTTTAAAACATATTGCATGACATATTATAACGTTTTACTTGCTATAGGAACTTGATGAAAATTTGACAATTGGTTACGGGAAGTTCGTGAGCATCGTTTTACGTTTTGTAATAATAAGTCAACGTTACATTATGACTGGTAAAAAAACAAAAAACTTTCCATGAAATATAGAATCGCACAAGTCACCTACCATGAGCTTGTTTGATGTTGGCTCAAGCAGGATTTCCATCTTCACTGTGAGTAATATCACTCGGATGTTCTGGCAAAATCACAAGGATAATGCGTAGGACTCTTAATATATATCTTGTTATTCACATTGTGTGACTTAGCAAGCATAATTTTGACAAGTGTCCTAATGAGATTTATGGATGATCTCTTTTGGCTCTAGACTCAATAGTGCACTTTGGTTTTAGTGATCGGAGGCTGGAGCAGACTGCCACCTTTTCAATATCAACTAACTCAGAGTGAGAAAGTCGATAGAAATGCGTGTAATCTCTGTGAGAAATGAAACAAGAGTCTGTTAAGAGACCTTGAGTGGCTAGGGAGGGTTGTGCATAGCGTCACTGGGTCCATGACTATCTTCAATGTCAGACAACAACTTAGTGTTTCTGACAGTTTATGTATTGACCCGGTTTCTGCCTAAGTGTATGGAGGGCTTCTTTCTTTTCACCCTTTATCCTTACAATTCTTTTTCATTCTTCAACCCCTTCAGCGCTTACCGAGACTTCATGACTAATACCTTGTTGGGTTTGTTCCAGTATTAGCTCCATCTCAGTCGGCACTATTCCCTTATTCTTACTTTTACTCCTTTTGTATCATACCTAAGGACTTCTACACTAACTAGTGGATATCCCTGGGTAGATCCCTCCGGTTCTGGCTGGATCATGGGATTTGAATACCTATGCCTAACCACCTTATAACTCCATAAATTTAAGTACATGGTCAGTCTTTTGGGTATTCCATCACAATCTTTCAAAAACCATTGAAAAGTTCAATCAAAGTGTTTGATATAAATATCAAAAATATTTACACTTTGAGAGTTTTTCATTATCACTAAAAAGCTCCCCCTTAACATGTGCATCGTAATCGTAGTACATGATAAGTGTAGAGTGCATTGAGTCCATTTTATATGATCACATTTCAATACAAATTAGATGCAGTTTAATCACATTTTCTCCCCTTATCCAAAATGTTAATCTCTTGATATTTTGGATATCAATTGATTAAACGTTCGAGGACAAAATGTTACACAATATCTATCAGGAACATTTTAATGCTCCCCTTTAATATTTGAGGGTATATAAGACAGTGCTGAGTACAATAATTTGAAAATTTTTGAATTTACTAAGAAATTCTTGAAAATTTTGTACTCGAGCACTTCTTATTATCACCATTAAGTCTACACTACATATATACAAATTCACAAGTTTCAATTATGTACGAGGTTTAAACTGCTATGATAAGAACATCATATGATAAATCATATGGTCCTTTCTAGCAGCCAAAGGTCTCCCCCGTACGGTCTTCCACCAACAAATTTTTCCAGACTCCTAATGATCCTTCTGTTCCTTAGTTGTTGATCAATAGCCTGAATCATAGCTCCTGCTCTTTCCTTGTCTACATTTCTCCAGACTGTCTGTGGCAGATACTTCATCCGGATTCGCTTCAGAATATCATCAAGAGCAGACCGAACATCGTTGAGTGTACCGTCACTAAATTTGTAGAGTTCATCAATACGCATCAATCTGTTCTTCTTGTCTTTATTCTGATATATGAAACCTCTGGGATTGGAGTATGTTGTATATGCTAACTTACGTTTGAGATCTGATCTGTACGTATCCGGCCTTGTGAGGTTGAGCTTCTTTTGGTAACTTTAGACACCTAATTAAAGATCTTTCACATGCCTTCTGAGGATAATGCTTCTTGTAAACATTCGCAATGTGACACCCAAAGCTAGACGTTCCTCAACATTGAGATTTGTCAGCTTGCCTTGAATAAGAAGAAGCAGAATGTCTTCGATGTCTTGAAGGTGAAGTTTGTTGTAGTCGCCTTCTTTGAATGTGTACAGCTTGTCTTCATTTCTACGAACAATGATCCAATCTAAATGTTTGTAATTATGCCAATCGATAATCTTAAGCTTTGTAACATCAAGGATTCTGTATCTGGAGTAGACATCACGAGCAGATTCCCTGTTTACTGTAAATCCATAAAATTGTTGACGTTTTCGTCCCTAGTGAGAGATGCCCCAGAGTGCATGTTTGTCGTAGACAATCGGCAATTGACTCCACATGGTGTTTGAGACCAAGTCTTCAATCCATTTGATGTGTCCATAATCTGCAGCCTTTGTCTTTGTCACTGAAGTAGCATAAATTCAGCTTGAGACACCACCACTTAAATACGCAAGGTTGTTGTTGATGAAGTGATCAAATGGTATTACTCGACGTCCTCATGAATTAGGTATCAATGGTAAGGGCTTGCGAAAATCATGTGGATATTGCTGTCCTTCAGGATTGTTCATGTCTAATTGATCAGTAGTTGCTTTGCAGACTTCTTCAATGAAGTATTCAAGTTCCACCCGACTTTTTCACGAACCTTTCATTAACTCGAATGTTGGACCGGCTAATAATTCTGGAGTCAGAGTATCAACTTTGAGCCGAATCAACACGAATGCTGAGAAGTCTAGAGGAGTATCCATCAACTTATTAAATGACTCACGTGGATCTTCTTTCCGAGCCAAATTGCTGATCTAAGGTTGAATTGGTCCATGAGCAGCAGGCAAAGTCTTATTCCAATCACGACTAGGAGTTGGAGGTTTTGCTGGTTTCTAAAACCAATAAGGAAACTGAGTGGTCTCATCAACAGGTTGATCTTCATTATATCCTGTATTAAACTCCTGATGTGTGGGTTCTTCCAAGTCTTCAACAGTGTATGTTGGCTCCTCTGCTTGAGCAAACTTGTCAGTAGACTTTTGATGAGATTTGGACCCTTCTTTAGACTTGCCAGTTGACTTGGAAGTCTTCTCCTTTGGTGCACTAGTTGACTTAGGTTCTTTTCCAGCTCTTCTTCTCGTGGACCCCCGGTTTGATCCAGCGGAGGGTTCTTCATCGTCATCCTCATCATCTCGACGTCTTTTTAAAGTGATAGTTCTCCATATGTTGCAAGAATGTCTTTGTCAGATTCATAAGCGTCAACCAGTGCTTTGTAAAGATTCTTCTGTGGAACTGATCTGTCGATTGATTTGTTATTCTCTATTTTGTCTATGAGAATCTTCTTCAACTCAAGTTCCGATAGGTTAGCTGCTACAACATGAGATGTCTTAGCTTCATTAGATAAACGAATCAAAACTTCAGCTTCAAGTTGTTCATTGACTGACTTCTCAATTCTCGGTAAAATCTTGGTAACTTGCTCCTTAACTTGTACTTTGACTTGATCCTTGATGATTTTCTTTATATTTTCATCAATTTTATTGATGAAGTCTTCATTTTCAGCCTGAGCTTCTTCTCTAAGTCTGTCTGACTGTAGTTGAACAGCTGCTTTTACAGCTTCATTCATCTGGTTGGCAAGGTACTTATCAACAATGCCAGGAATTGAAGAAACTGCTTCAGCAAATAGGTTTGTTTTCTTGAATTCTAAGAAGTCGTCTTCCAAAGCTTTTACTCTATCTTCAAACTTGAATAAGGAA
>BQNB010166693.1:0-14084 GCA_026074375.1 Tanacetum coccineum | reverse complement strand
ACTTATGTTTTTGTGCTATGAATTAACACCCAACTATTGGCCCCGAACCATTGGTCCCGCTGCGTGATAAATTTAAGGGTATTAAAGATTGGTATTAGAGCTATAAGTTATAGAGAACTAAGTCATTTTTCAAAAACCTAAACTATAACTTTCTTTCTCAATTTTTTGCGTGCTAAGGCTCCTCGTGTTTCTTGTTCAAGTCTTACCGGTGATTTCCTATTTTAGTAATTATGCACGCTTAGGGTGCATTAATGTTAAGTATTTATTAAATAAATACTATGATACATATTAAGATATATTAAAACATATATATCAATTTTCATGCTTATTCATGAAGCATTGAAAAATTATTTATTTAATTACATAAAAATGTAATTCATATATAAAATGAACATTATCATTCATATTTGGACTATTATCGATTATCATTTATGAGTCCCTAATGAATAGATCTTTGCAGCCTATTAAGGATGATAGCCAAGATGTATAAATACAATTGACTATATAGAAACACTGATTAGGAATACTATATGTTGATGCGGAATCTCAACACAAGTACTAAGAAAAACAATGTAGAACTGAATAATAACTTCTATTAATCTGCTTAGAATGATTACAAATTACTAACTAATTAGATATGATTTTGCTGTGAGATATCTTGAGGTCGTATATCTAACTATGTCAATAGGAATTCTTTTATAGACTAAGGATAAACCCTAACTGACTTACAAATCACATACATATCTTTTCCTAAAATATCTCACACATATCTCATAAACGGTACTAACTATTTTCTACTAACAGTACTAACTATTTGATCAGTACTTACATTTTGTACTGTCGGTACTAACTATAACTATCAGTACTAACTATTTGTACTGTCGGTACTAAGTTAGGAAAACATAAATCCTAACAATCCTCCCTTAAACATGAATGTTGAACTCTTTTAACTTCATGTTTCTTCAATTTCTTTAACACACAGAGGATGTATCCAAACACTCATAATCATTACTTGATCTTTTAAACTCTATCCTGCTTCAGCACAACTTTGTCGTCTCAGCAACACAGCAACATCTTTTCAGCAACAATCCAACTAAGTTGGCTTTGTAGTTTTTGGCAAACTACCAACCATTAACGGATTTGATGTTCCTTTACCAGTAGCCATTTTCTCTGGAATAGTTAACTCTTTATTTTTAAAAACATGGTGAGTAATTACCATGCAGTTTTTGTAAACTGTCGAACCATTAACGATGGATTTGTCTTTACCAAATACCGTTGCTTTGGATTCCTAAGCAATCTTCAGTTGCCATAAACAAGGTGCATTGATAAACCATAATAGTTTTTAGCAAACTATCAGCTCTCAACACCAGTTTTGATTAGTCTTTACCATAGAACTGTTTAATCATGGACTAGCCAGCTCTTACCAAGAAGCAGTGAGTTTGAGAAACCCTACAATTTTGGTAAAATAATCAACCATAAACAGATTTGAGAAGTTTATACCACAAGTCATTTCTTAATGGAGCTAGCCAGATTCCTATGCCTATTAAGCATGGTAAACTGATGACCATTTGTTGTGTGGTGGTTAGCCAACACTCAAACCCTTCTCAATTCCATCAACTCTAGTCCTTCAGTTCTAACTCTGCAAGTATCATCTGATATACCTGATCAACTCTAATGCCCATAGTACTGTCAACTTTACAAACACAACTTTAATTTTTACATTTGCATCAGTACTTCCTTTTCTCAAAGATACTTCTTTCTACCATCATATGAAATGACTAATCCTGTCTCAGATCATCTAAATTATGAACTCCCTGAAGAACCATGTATCTTCCAACTCACAATATTCCATAATCATGCTATGCATACCAAAAATCATTTCATCCATCCGGATTGAACATAACCATCAGATCTCCCAAAGTACTCTGTCAAAAACTCATGTATCTCAATCTTGAAATCAGTCCATTACCAAGTTGATTACACACATTAAATCTCTCTATCAAAGACAATATTCTCATCAAAGTGCTAAAATACTCTTTGTCCATTGCTTCTAATCACCACATTTTGAAATTAATCTCATTCAATGTGTTTCACTAATCAGGCTGTGGTTAGTTCCAAGACAGCTTCTTCCATTCTTTGATATGGGTATTTTTCTGTCAAGTTAGCTTAAAAAATACATAATCCACTTCTTTTCTTCATCTGAGCTATGTAAAATGTAAACTCATCTCATCTTCACTTTTTTCACTATCATCCGTTAGAAGTGTTTTGAATAGTTCTTCTTTTCCTTGACTTATCTTCTTCCTAGTCCCAAGTTCTTTTCTTGTACATTCTTCTTCTTACTCTCCTTCTAAAACTTCTTGCTTTACCTTCTTCCCTTGATCTACTTCACTTTTAGATAAATCAACTCTTTTCTCATTCATCGCCTTTTTGATCAATCTTTCATCGTCAGCAGACCCCAATTAGAGATGACATCTTCATCAACCTCTTAAATCTTCTCATAAGCAAAGCTGGTACTTCCTCCAAACTTCTAGATTCTCAAATTCAGCATGCTTGAAAGATTCTACATGCTTTAGTAAGATCATCATTTGGCTTTCAGATTTGATTTTGGTGGTTGTGGCTTATCCTGATAGCCTCAGATCTCTGTTGAGTAAGAAATCTTCTTTGAGCAGCAAATTGTGTCATGAAGGAACTTTGCCCTTTTCTTCTATTTGTAATTGCTCCTCTTTCATGTTCATTGAAGCATTTCAGCAAGAATCCTATCTGCCTCAATCCCTTGCCTTTATATCATATCAAAGTTTCTTATGGAGCTTCATTGGCAGCTTTTTCTCAAGCTATACTGTTTCTTTGCTCTTCACCTTCCACTACTTTTCTTGTATTTTCCTAGCCTACTCTTCATCACTTTCAAGCTGTTTAAATCTTCTTCTCAGCTTGAGAATACCATCATATGCACTTTTAGATTCATCACCTCTTTCAATTTTCTTCTTCCTTTATCTTAGGATCAATCTTTGGAAGAGGCTTTAGTGTCAGAAGTGATCTTGTAGAGGTAGGTCTAGGTCTGTCAGCTTCTTCAATATCTTTCAACTCTACCCCTTTCTCCTTTTCTCTAGAAACTGACTGCCTTGTCTTGACTCTTGTGAAAGAACCTTAGGCTATTGTTTCATCATCTTCCAAAGATTGTAGAAAAAGGTAGGTGTTTGAGAGTGTTGGAGTGGTTTGAGCACAATTTTCCTTCTTCATAACAAATCTAGAGTACCCTTTTCTTGCCCATCAGTACTTTCAAATTGCTCTTCAGTACCTTCTGTGTGCTCTTCAGTACCTTCAATGTGCTCTTTAGTACCTTCAATTTGTCCATCAGTACCTTCAATTTGCCTGTTAGTACTAATTTGATCCGTCAGTACTAACTATTGTCTGTCGTACTACTTTCTCCTTGTCGTAACTAAACTTTCTCCTTGTCTACTAACTACCATCTTGCAGTACTAACTACATCTTCAGTACTAATCCTAAATTCCATCAATCTCCTGTTCTTCACACCATTCTCGCTTGTCCACCCCACTACAGAGCATGTCTCATGTTTCCAAATGATCCAACTGAATCTTCAGGAATTATATCAAACAGAGGATATGATCTCTTATGAACAAATGATTCACCTTAGCAACTTCCTCCTTGTTGGATACAGACAATCAAAGTAAAATGAAATTCTTTGTGCACCCTAAAGTTTCTTCGAGAATTCTTTCTTGGAATCTATGCTTTCAATGAGACACTTTTTCATGCCATGCTCTATGGTGTTTGATGACAGGTTTAGCTTGCTTCTTGAGCTTTATGATCTGAGCCTTCAAGTTTGTATTGCCCGTTGGCATGATCTTTGATACTAGTGCACAAAAAAGAGAGAACGAAAGATCATAGACACTTTGGAGAGTCATGTCACCCTCATTCCCTGAAAGGGATTTATCACTGGATGAATGACCTCCAAGATTCTCACCAGAAGTTTCTGGAATAGAATCAGGAATAATAGGAGTGGGTTAATGTCCTTGGATAAGTTATGTCTGGTTGCTCAATAGGTACCTCACTAGTTTGAGCAGGAGAAGAATCAGTTTGTGGCTCATTAGGTACTTCACTAGTGGGAGCAGGAGAGGGTGTAGGTTGTGCTTCAGATGGTCTTTCTGAAGGAGCACCCTCATCCTGAGTTGGTTGTACCAACATAGTAGCAAACAAAGGGGTGACTTTCCCTGGATAATTCTAACCTTCTTAATCATAGAAAAAAAAACTTTACAAGTTAAAGTAATTTACATAAAATGATCAAAAGGTACAGACACAATTAGCTATATATTATCTAAAAAGATAGAAAAAAATGTGGTACATTACAAACTTTTTCTTAGCTTCTAATGTCTAAGCATACCATCAAAAATTTAATTTAGAAAATTTACTTTGATTAGATGTTATAGCAGAAGACAGCAGTGCAATGTTAGCAGGATTTTGATCCCAAATGTGCTTTTGAGCTAAGACAATGATCATTGTATGTAATAAAAACCACCATTTGGGTGAAAACAAAGCTTTATAAATGTTACACTGTTAAATCCCCCTCATACCCATTACTGTATAGCATTAAATATGCCTGATTTAGGTAATGAGGTCTATCCATCAGCATCCAATCAAAACGAAGATCACATTCTTATTGGATGCCCGTCAGAAGGATTGACACAGACTGGCCAGCTTACTTTGGCAGGTAATGTGCCTAACATTGTTGATTTTTAGACTTTAGCAGACGTCCAAAACTGTTCAACAAACGGTATTAGATATCAACATGACTTACAGTGAGTAGCATGATAATTGAACTCGCTAAGAAAATCAATGATTCTCCGTGAAACTCGCATTCCCTTTAGTCTTTTCCAAATATACGACCATGTTGTGCTTCGGACATGGAAATCTAAGAACAACCATTGTACTCGAAGATGATATCGCGTGAAGATAGATATTAGGGCTTGTAAGTGCGAATGTAGTTTAGAGAGAGAATGCGTACGTAATGCGCAATTGAAATGGTTATATATGTTAGAAGACCTAATTTCAATGAAACCGTTTCAATTTTACGACTTTGTACCCTTGGCGTATTTTCTCTTATAACGTCTTTATAGCGTACAAAACTTGCCCAGCGGTATTAACTTTGCACTGCGGTACTAAACTTTGTCCAACAAAGAAGGAACATGTAGGGTATCAGGAGTGCTTCAGTACATATCAGTAACTCTTCTCAATGACCCTCTAAACTCTATCAAACCTTTGGAGATGTATCACATATGTTTAACATGTTTCTTCATATAAACTATACAACACAACATATTGCCTCCCTTTAACCAATGCAGCTTATGGACTTATCATCCCAATTGTAACAACCAAGAACTCAAACCATCTAACATCAAATGCCTGTGAGTATATCAGCACCCCCCCCACACACCATTGTCATCAGTGGGAGTTTAAGCACCTGAATGAAGTTTCTTTTCATAAGCATCTATCCTTTAAGAAATGATGCTATGATCATGAGCTTTAGGTTTTAGAATGATATACTGATACTTTACAATGCAAATGGTGCGTTCATTATCATGTAAATCTTTGTGTTCATGAAGTTGAAACCCCATAGTCTAACATTGATTTGTGATCCACAAAACTTCCCAGCAAGCAGCTTTGCAGCAGCAACAAACTCTGCTTCTTGTAGTAGAAGACTACAATAGTCTGCTTTTGTGCATTGCCAAGATGATCTCCTACCAAGAAATCGACAACGCTCCTGTTGTGGATTTTCCTGTCAAGATTCGCTCCATCATAGTCACTAATCTGAGTAGGATTCCCGGTCAAATAAGGACACTCCTAGATACCAAAGACCCCAGTTTTTGGTTTGCCCTATAGGTACCTAAAATTCTCTTGACAGCACTTAATGCGAAGTCTTGGAGTGACCTTAAACCTATAACAGCACAGACTGTCAAACATAATGTCATGTCTATGAGCAAGACAAGTACATTAAAGAGCCAATCATGACCTATAGAGATGGACATCCACATCACTGGCTTCCTCATCCTTGACTAAAGGCTTTTGCTCATAGTGTACTAGCAGTTTTAACATTTCAGGCAAAGTCAAACTTCTTTAGGGATTTCTACAATAATACTTATCCAGACTAATAAAGACACCCAACTTCCTTCTGTTATGACTTGTAAATTCAGAAGAAAGTTAGCTCTCCCATTGAACTCTCTGAAATTACTCTTTCATCTACGCTTCAAACCATCACTCCAAGACTTCTTTATAGACCCAAAGATATATCATCACATAGACTTTGAACTAGTATGATATCATGTTTGTCCTTCTTTATAAAAAGAGTTTTGTCAATAGTACCTCTTCTGTATCCATTCTTCAATAAGAAAGAAGATAAAGTACCATACCAAGCTCTAGGAGCTTAATGTAGCCCATAGAGAGCTTTTACAACTTTGTATACTTTCTGATTAGGATCTAGAAAACCTGGTTGTTGAGATACATACACCTCTTCATCAATTTTCCCATAAAGGAAGGCACTTTTCACATCCATTTGATAGACTATAAAACCCATGTATGAGGCAAAGGCCAAAAAGATCCTTATGGCTTCAATCCTGGCCACAGGAGCAAAACCATCATCTATAAGTCTACCCTTCCTCTTGCCTATGTCCCTAAGCAACTAACCTAGCTTTATTTCTGACAACAACTCCTCTTTCATCCTTCTTATTTCGATAAACCCACTTTGTACCGATAGCCTTCTTCCCATAAGGCAAATCTACTAAGACCCAAAACTTACTTGATCTTAAACTGCAAAAGCAATTCATCTTGCATACATCAACCAACTTTCATTTTCAGAGCTTTCTGAAATCTCTGGTTCTTTTTGAGATAGGAAAAAGCAAATAAACCGTAGTGCTAGAAGTCCCGTATGATATTCTCTTTGCTTTTGAACATAGCTAATAAAAGCATGAGCTCCAGAACTTTTACGCAATTTGCTATCTTGTTTGCTAATTGCTTGAGGTGATCTCCTAAATTAGTGCTTTAGGAGTGATGAGTGAATCCTTTGAAGTGGGAATAGGACTAAATTCACAACAGTTTCCAAGTTTGTAAATTCAGCCACTGCACCCTCTCAATCAAAGATGAAGTAGTGGAAATACCATCAATAGAATTATGGATAGATATCCTCAAGTAGAGGTATTTCTGAGTCATCTTCTTTAGGATTTGTTGGATTTAGAAAGAGATAGTCCCTCATGAAGACTGGCAGTACTAACTGGTAAGCTAACAATATTAACTAGGTTAGTACTGCTAGCTTTAGCTAGTGTGCTAACAATACTAAAAGGTTAGTACTGCTAGTCTTAGTAGCTTCCTTCATTTATCACTAAGTGCTCAAACTTCTTCTTGAGAGCTTCAGCTTCCTCATTAGCTTCCTTTTCTTGCCTTTGAAGTCTTTCAAGGTCATCCATAAAGACTTGTTCTTCCTCTCTTGGACACTTGGACCATCTCACTTTCAGCTGTCTTTAATCAGGAGTGATTGTTTAAGAATAAGAAGGCCATATTAGCAGTACACAAAAGCAGTCTGAGCAGATACATGCCTCTGTTCAGAATCCCCTACTTCACTAATATCTTCCCAGTACCTGCATTTGGTTTAGCTTCATGTTGACCTCATGTTGATTAGCTTGAGTTTCTGAACTATTGGATGGAAATTCATAGAATCAGTTAAATAATAAAGATCAAAAGCCAATTTGGTCCTTTCCTTCCCTGCAACATATTGGTTTGTTTCACTAAAAAGTTGATGTGCATGTTTTCATCAACCCTTTTGGTTTTTGCTAAGTTGTAAAACTCTAAACGCCTTGCTTTGTAGAGAATACCCAACTAAAAATCCTTCATACTGATTTTACCAGCAAACATTGCCCAGGTGTCAAATGGTATTCCAAGATGGTCACCTGGCACCCAAAAAGGTCTTATGTAACTTAAAATTGGTATCTTACATTTTGTTTTTTTTTGTTAAAAGTTCATAAGGGTGTTTTATTATGAGGCTATGGTCCCGTAATGGCCATGTTTAGACATAACAAGCAGTACAACTACTTTAGGCCCAAAAAGTGTTAGTAAAATGAAATCTGCAAGCATGGTCCTTGCAGCCTCAATAAGGGTGCCCTGTTCTTTCTCTCAAACAACTCCATTTTTGTTGTGGAGTTTCTAGCATATACTATAATTCCCTCTGATACCCTTTTGACCCACAGAATTCAATCCACATCCTGTTTCATAAATTCTGTACCATTAATTCACATCTAATAGTTTTTAACTTTTGATTCAATTGGTTCTCTATCTGTCTTATAAGTCCTTAAGATTGCACTCAGTTACATCCTTAGTCTTAAGTAAAAAATACCCAAACTAACTGCTAAAATCATCCAGTCTATAACTAGTCAAAGTCTTAGGTTTAAACCCTTACAAATGTAGTCAGAACAAATGCATACGAAGAAGTTGTAAAGAGTGCTAATAGAGCTTACTGTTTTGTGCCTTTACAAGAGCCATTGTTTGCTTTCCTTTCTGACAAGCAACACAAGTGAATCATTTTGTGAAAAAGCTTTGAAGTAAACCTCTACAATGGTTTTCCTTTGGACAGTTAAAAGTTTGTTTAGGTTTTTGAAATTAACATGACCCAACCTCCTATGCCATTTGTTAGATTCATCAGTTGTGGCCTTTGCAATTAAACAAGTCAATCCTCCTGAAGGAACAATGTTCTCTAAATTGAAACTGTACATATTGTTTTGTCTGGGATTTAAGTAATACTGATTTTTCATCAGGTAACTTAAACTCATAAGACAAAACAAGACTTCCGGAGGTATTCAGAGTCAGTAAACAAAACCTTGTTCTTTTTTGTCACACATATTGTGACAAAGAAAAGAGATTGAAATGCTTGAAGTTCTTTTACAAAGGCATACATCCTCAAATCTAACTTACCTGTTTTAATCTTAAGCCTTTACCAGTAATTTATAACCTTTACTACCTCCAAAAGCAACAGGGCCACCATTAAAGTCTTGAATTCAGCAAGGTATGTCTTGTTCCCAGTCATGTGCCTGGAACATCCACTAACAACGAATTCCATATTCTTAAAGCTCTATGTGGATAATCCAGCACATTAAAATAAAGAGATAAGATCTCTTGGGACTCCAAGCCTTATTTGGTGCCTGAGTCTGCCCTAGTGGATCTAGAAAGTTATAACATTCTAAGACTGGATCCACCCTTGTATTTGGATCCACCATGTATCCTTTGTGCGTTCCCAATTACAACTACTGAGGGCTTAACACCAGTTTTCCATTTTCCCCCAACAATACTAACTGACAAATTTACCTATCATTATTTAAGTTTTTTGATTTGAAAAATCTATCTAATACTGTTGTCTTTTGAACAGGTCCTTGAGTATGATGAATGCGTTTTTTTAAAAAACATTTGCTGGTTTAACTCTATTCACAATAGTCTTAACAGTATTAACTTTCATGGCCGATAGTTAGTACTGTCGTCAGTTAACACTTTGCTAGCAGTACTAAAATTTTTAGTACCAGTCTATTCCTAAGCAATATTAACTGGAATTATACCAGTTCAAGTTTAGTATTGCTGAAGGAACAAATTGGGTTTTGTTTTATCACTCTTGCACATTATTCCAACTATTGTTTTTAACTCAGGATTTCTGCCATCATCTTCTCAGATAGAAATCACAATCCTAATTAAATAATTAAGACTACCACATACAAAACAATATTGCTCTTACATAAACCCATGCCCCAAATCTTCTTGTCAACTTTAGGTTTTTTTGACTAAGTAGTGAACTGACAACTTAACATTTTCTTGGGAGTTTTTACTTGCAGATTAGCAAAACTAGTGTACATTTTGTAATTTGGTGGTATAAATAACACACTCATCTTCACTATCTGACTCATACTCCTCAATGATAGGAGCATCAGACCAAACCTTAGGTTGACATTCTACGTTTAGACTCTCATTGGACAACTTGGTTCAAACACTAATTTCAGAGTTTCTGCACTATTGTAGAATCAGCAGTATCAAAATTCACATGATTGTGATTCAGATTCACTAGATGAGTCAGTTTTGGACAGTATGTAGAACCTTAGAATCACTACTACTACATCAGATTCTTGAATGACATGTAATATCCTGTCATGGGTGGGGGTACCAGCATGCAATCCCTCTGCTGTAACAACCTATCATACAAAGGTTGGTTTTCTATCTCACTCTCTTTATTCATAAAAACACTCTGCAACACTTCATTTTCATAACTCAAAATACCATCATATCTGTGATCCCCATACCCAAGCCCAAACTTATCATTAGCACTCATTTGGGTATTTAGCAGTTTACTAAGATTCTTAGAAGAATTATGCCATTTTTCTACTTTTAGAGCCTATAAATCTTTTTCTTTTGAGCTTCTGCTAATAATTTTCTTATGGTATGTGAGAACATCTGTTTTAATCATCTAAATCTATTTTCATACACTTTATCTTTTGTTCATACAAAGTTGTCCTTTTTGAGAGCAACTAACGTGACCTTCAACTTTATTAAGAACCTTGAGAAATATGCCATTATTTCTTATGCGTTTAAATCACTTAGTTTTTCGCATCCTGAGCAACAAATAGTGTTAAAGATAGCATCAAGACTCTTACACTTATTTGTACAAGAAATTACCTCTGTGTCTGATCTGTAGCTGTTCAAGCCATCAAAAGCATATCTCATCTTCTGAACTGATTTGTCCAATCCATACCTTCTCCATCAATTGTCACCCGAAATGCTTTAAAACTCCTTCTGTATAGTTTCCACTCTCATCCAAGTTCTAGAATTCCATGCATCTTCTTCCTCCTGTTATCTGAGTTCCCTTGAATCTAACACTCTCTATCAAAATGCCTCTGTTTTGTAGGCAATTGTAGCATTCCACTTGGTTTTATCAAATGACAACAGGTTTTTTGCATCAAATTGTAGCTTTCTACAGTACTTCTGTAAAATTTTTCATTCTCATTAAGATCATGGCCACATGCCACTTTAAGTCCATTTCTTCAATATCTATTCATCAACTTCTGTTTCCAAGTTACCTCCCCCCCTCATAGGTCCAGTTGAGGGCAATGACTGATTAGTAAAGTAATGAGGTAATGATGAAGGATTGTTCAGTTTACTTTGAGTTTGACCAGAAAGGATTGGGAACACAATAAACGGTATAACTTCATTAGTACTGCTGGTGTTCTCAGAGACAAAAGCTACATTTTGCGAGCTAGAGGATGATGATGCAGTAGAGCCTTTTATATCACTCTCAAAGACTCTTAGATTATTGTACAAATCATCAAAGCTTAGACTGTCTACTCCTGGTTTGGTCCTCATTATCAAGGAGACTTGTGACCAGGCAGAAGGTAGAGATCTTAGAAATTTTTGATTTGCATCCTCAGTAGATACACCTACTCATGAATCACTAACTGACTTAGAGACTTTGGAACCTTCATAGCTTTGTGAAGGCCTTCTTGTTGAACACAAAGAATCCTTCAAACTGTTTGCTTCAAGATATACTTTTGCATCTTCTTGGATTCGTCATTTCCACCAAATCTAGATTTGATGGCATCCCACATCTCTTTTGCATCAGTCATCTTATGGAACTTAGCAAGATGATCTTCTGGTAGGGCCATAAGCAAGGTGGTCCTTGCTTTTCTCTCTCTTTCTCTGGCTACTATCTCTTCTGCAGTTCTAGGAGGCAAAACCTTAATTTGTCCTGATGTATCTGTAGTGATTGAAAACAGGACCCATTTCCAATTAGGATAACCTCCTAGATTGGATAATCTGTATGGCTAAGTATGCTCCATTTTCATAGCCCAAATATCATATTCTCCCTTTTTGAGAATAGCCAGCTTGATGGTTGATACTGTATGAGGAGTTTGTTGGGTTGGTGTTTGTGATGATGAGGTGGAGGTGGTGGTGGTGGGGGTGGAATTTCATCTTGTGATGCAGACATGTATAGTGTGTTTCAGAAAGGTTTTAAAACTGGTTTTGATTGTTCTTCTTATCAGAATTTCTCACAGCTCCTGATAACCAACTTGTGAGTCCCTAAAGAATAGATCATCTGCAGCCTATTAAGGATGATAACCAAATGTATAAATACGGTTGACTATACAGAAACACTTGATTATGAATACTATATTGTTGGATGGCGGAATCACAACACAAGTACTAAAGAAAAACATGAAAAACTGAATAATAACTTTATTAATCTGCTTAGAATGATTACAAGATTACTACTACTTATGATATGATTTTGCTGTGAGATATCTTGAAGTCCGTATATCTAACTATGGGATAGAATCCTGTTTATAGACCAAAGGATAAACCCTAACTGACTACAAAACGCAACATATCTTTTCTTAAAGATATCTCATACATATCTCATAAACGGTACTGAACAATTATTTCTACTAACATACTAACCTATTTGATCAATACTTACATTTGTACTGTCGTACTACTATAACTATCAGTACTAACTATTTGTACTGTCTTAGTGAGTGTACTAATTATAAGGAAACCATAAAATCCTAACAAATTTGTTTGCAGGAAGGCAACTAAAGTTATGGCTGTGTTCAGAATGTTACGTCTTTTGGGAGCATTCTATCAACATAGGATAACACGTATAGTAAGAATGATATACATAAGTTCTGAAAAGTAATAAAAGAGAATGTTATGCTTAAAATGCTTAAGGGAATGATTATTTTTTGAAATTTTTATAAGCACAATAAGAGTTATTAAAAAGACGGAGTAATAAAGTAAATGCAAATACTGTTACAATGATAATTTGGAAACAATAATGTAAGAAACTAGATGTAACAATAAGTACGAAACGCCATGGTGGAATTGGGGTTACAGGGTAAAAGAGGTGAAGAGGACCCGTGAGTTTGTGTTGGGGAAAAAGGGGCGGGAAAAAGGTGTTATGAAAAGGTTAGGGGTGACAGGGAAAACGTTTGGGGATTTGACACATTTGGCCCCTCATGGATATAATAGGTGTTGCACCCATGGTCCTTGTGGTTAAATAACTTTTGGGGACTTGGCAGAAATAGTCCCCAAAAGTTATAGCACTCTTTGCATCAACCGTCCTTGGTGGTTATAAGTTAGGGACTTTGGCAGAATGGCCCCTTGGAGTATATCTTTGCCATATTGGCAGTTTGCACCCTTCTTTTCTTTTTCTTCTTTTCTTCTTTAAATATAAGTTTAGGGTTTTGGCAATTTTAACCCTCAAACTTATATTTCTTCACATGTTGACTTTTGGATTTGTCGGGGTTGACTTGGGTTGACTTTTTCAGGCTTGGGCTTGGACTTTGACTTTGTCTTTTCCTGTTTTTCCATTCCGAGTCCGGTTTTGTCGATTTGGCTTCGTTTTTCGTCCTTTTCTTAAATATCCGTTCCTGCACAATACAATTAGCAAAACAAGCGTATATTTGGCATTTTAAGTCCGTTTTTGGTTATTTTAGCTCATTTTTAAAGGTAAAAGGTATGTGTAATTAAGCACATACCATGAAGTAATAGGATCTAGTGATGAAATAGGTGATTCCTTAGCATAAAATGCTTGTACGTTCTTCAAATAAGGATTATTGTAGAAAGATAAGAATACTGGTAGGATTATATTATCTGTAGAGTTTTCTGAAGAGTTAAAAGATCTGCTTTCAGAAGAAGCTGGGAAATAATCCGATGAGACCGAAGTATAGTTAAAAATATTCATAGAGGAAAGAGCATCCTCAATATCGAAAGTAGAGTGGTTGGGAGAAGATATCGTTCTGTTAACAACCTAGTTGTAAATAACATAAGTTATTTATGGTATAATATAGTATAATAGTTATGTAACTTTACATACTGATCCGGAATGTAGTGGCACGGAGGACTTTGATGGCTGAAAAGAAATGTGGTTATAGTTAAGGTTTTGACCTTGTTCTTTATAACCATGGCGTTGATACAAATCTGTAACACCCCTATTTTTACAATATAGCAGCGGAAGCTAATCTGGGGTATTAATTCATGGAAACAACAATCATAATCAT
>BQNB010166692.1:0-14084 GCA_026074375.1 Tanacetum coccineum | reverse complement strand
TGGTTGATTTAAGTGCATTTAATTTGTTCAAGGGGTTTTCTTTGAAAATCTTTGCTTGCATCTGCAGTTTCTGTATCTCTGGTTCCTTTAAAACTGAACCCGAAGATGAAGTATTCTTTGTTTCCATTTTATCATGAATTATGAAGTGTGAAAATTTTGTTGGATCTTAAGTGGATATGATGTGATTGATGTTGTGGTTTTGAATACAATAGACGTTCACGGGATTTTACAAGTCTATGATTAGAACCGATAAAAATTTAACGAGATTTTACAAAATCAATAGAAAACCGTGAATGATTTGATTCGGAATCAGCGGCCAATGATTTAATTGTCTAAAAACAGATAATCGTTTGGCTAGGGTTACAGCTGTTTGTTTCAATAGGCTCACCAAACTAAAACGGGCCTAAAAATACAGATGGGCCGTGAGCTAGAACAAAAACAAGTCTAACACAAATTCCAAAAATATGAAAAATGTCAATAACTCATAGTAAACGAGGGTTTTGGGCCTCGAAAAATCCTTAACCAACTAAAGGGTGGTTACAGCGTGATCCGTCTTGTTTTTCTCTTCGATTTGAGAGGTCACGGGCCTGAAACGGACTTACGGATCAAAAGTTATGGCTGTTTTACTGAAACCCTTTTCTTCACACAAGATTTCTAGACAAAACGCAGTGTTATCTTTAACCAAAACGCAGTGACACCAAAACGCAGTGACACCAAAACGCAGTGGTTGAGATTTGGTCAAAACGCAATGAAATTTAAGCAAAACGCAACGATCTTTATCAAAACGCAGTGACTTTTGAATCAAAACGCAATGAACTTTATCAAAACGCAGTGACTTTTGAATCAAAACGCAATGAACTTTATCAAAACGCAGTGGTTGAGATTTGGTCAAAACGCAGTGGTTGAGATTTGGTCAAAACGCAGTCAATATAATATTCAAAAATATCCAAAACGCAACCATAAAAAAATTTCGAAATAGGGTTTTGATTATTTTAATATTTAAAAATTTCTTCTAACCAAAACGCAATGATTGCGTTTTGAACCTGTTTAATAAAAAATCAAAACGCAACTAAAAAAATCAAAACGCAACAAGAAAAAATCAAAACGCAACAAGAAGAAAATCAAAACGCAACAAGAAGAAATCAAAACGCAACAAGAAAAAGTCAAAACGCAACAAGAACTTTTCCAGTTTGTCAAAACGCAACCTAGAAAAATACGATTTTTTTCACCAAAAATCGCCTTATAATCACCCTTTTTGACCTTTTAACTTGATTTCTCTTGCACAATTAGCTACCTTATGCCTAGATCTTGCTTAATAACATAAACATTCACACATCTAAGCACAAAAATTCGGGTTTGATTTTTTTCTTTTGACTTCTTTTTGACCCACGAATTTGATCTTGTTGAACCACACGAATCAACCACGAATCCACACGTAGCTCTGATGCCAATTGTAGGATCCCGTTAACACTTCACTTCATACAATCGATCACGAAATCGGAACTAGAAATGAGAAAGAGAGAGTTGTTCTAGAGAGAGAAACTAGAGAGAGAATTGAGAGAGAAAAGAGAAAAGATATTTTAGATATTTTGAACAACTTACTTTTCCAAGTGGAAAAGTTCCTTATATACCCCGACACTTAAAAGTGACGCGCGAGATATTTAACTAGGACCCGGGCTTGGGTTTTGCTTGGGATTAAACCCGAAACATATACAATATTAGATTAACTATCGAGCCCGATTCTCGATACTTTCCTATTACAACGTTAACTAATTAAAGACCGAAGCTCCATCGTAGAGTGACCGAACTTCCTTGTTCGACTCAATAAATTGAGGCTAACAAAGAGGTTTAGGGATTCTATTTCACTAGAGGATAGTGTTGAGGAGGACATTGATACGGATGTGTTAGAGGACATTGAGGCTGATGCTATGGCTGTTGAGGTTGCAGTAGATAGGGATGTTATGTTTGAGTTGATGCAGGTGTTGATATAGAGGTCGATGTTAGGATTGATGTAAAGGACGAGGTTGAGGATGAGGTCGAGTCCAGTGATAGTGGTACTATAGAGGTTGGAGTGTATGTGTTTATCAGGATTGATATCCCTGATGCTATGATTATGCCCGATGCTATAAAGCATTTGGAGTAGGTTGAGGAGGGTTTGCAGGATATTTATGATTATGTTATAGAGATACCTCTTCTGAGGATAGAGGACATTAAGACAAGACAAAAAGAGTTAGGGTCGAGGAGTTTGATTGCCGATGGTGAGAGAGCTAGCTTACTTAATCAGGTTGCATCCTTGGAGAGGAGCAACGCGAGACTTAGAGGCACCATGATGATGGAGAGAGCTAGAGCCGATAGGTTTCGGCAACGCGTGAGATTTATGGAGAGTGAGCTTAGGCAGATTCATAGGTTCTGCTACTATGACAGGATGCGATTTAGGAGATTGAAGACTTTCGCTGCGAAGCGTTTAGGTTTTCATCCATAATGTTGTGTATAGACTTTGGGCTAATAGTAGAACTAGTTATTAGTAGATTTAGCGTAAATCAAGTTCCCCATTATGGGTTGCATGTAACCGACTAATGCCTTTATATATGATATGAAAAGCTTGTTTTAATTCTCTTGCGTATTCATCTTTAATATTTACTTGTTCTGGCAAAACATGTTCTATTGTATTTTCCTATATAAACTTTATCTACCATTTATAGTGGCTATATCTCGTATCGAATCTTACCGTGTGCTACGTCTTGTGCTGTAGAACATGACTATCACTCGTTCTGGTATGACCCCAGAGGCAATCGAAGAACTCGTTAACCGACGAGTGGAAGAAGCGCTGGCTGCTTATGAAGCGACCCATACTGTAAATGCTCTCAAGGCTAAAATCAAAGACAAAACGACAGTGACATCGATAATGGAAATGGTGCAAATGGAGATGGTGAGAATAGAAATGGCGGAAATGAAAATCCAAATGAGAATAATAGGGATGCTAGGCATGTTACTCGAGAGTGTACCTACCAAGACTTCATGAAGTGTCAACCACTCAACTTCAAGGGAATAGAAGGAGTTGTCGAGTTGATAAGGTGGTTTGAGAAGATGGAAAAAGTGTTCCATATCAGCAATTGTCCAGAGAAATACCAAGTCAAGTACGCTACTTGCACACTGTTAAATAGTGCACTAACTTGGTGGAACTCACATAAGAGGACTATTAGAGCTGAGGCTGCATTTTCCATGCCATGAAGAGAGCTCATGAAGCTAATGGCTGAAGTATACTACCCAAGAAATGAAATTCAAAAGATGGAATCTGAGTTGTGGAATTTAACCATGAAGAATAATGATTTGGTCGCTTATACTTAGAGATTTCAAAAGTTGACTATGATCTGCACCAAGATGGTCCCTAAGGAGGAGGATCGGGTTGAGAAATTCATTGGAGGTCGCCCTGATAACATCCAAGGGAATGTAATTTCTGCTGAACCTACAAGAGTGCAAGATGCTGTTCGAATTGCTAACAACTTAATGGACCAAAGGTTAAAGGGATATGCTGTGAAAAATGATAAAAACAAAAGAAGGTTAAAGGTCAATCAGAGAGACAACCGTGGACAGCAGCCACCAATCAAAGGCCAAATGTTGGAGGTCAGAATATGGCAAGAGCCTATACGACTGGCAAGAATGAGGGAAAACTGTATAATGGATCATTGCCTCTCTGCAACAAGTGTAAGCTTCATCATGAAGGGCCATGCACTATGAGATATGGGAAGTGTAACAAGGTTAGGCATTTGACCTGGGATTGTAAGGTCACAAATTCCACTACTTCTACTCAGAGGGGTCAAGTAGTGAACCCGAGGGTGGTAACCTATTTTGAGTGTGGAATTGATGGGGAACGAAAATACAATAAAAGAATGTTCTATCATATTAAGTTTAGTATTAGATTTGGTTTAGGATTTATTTCTATATTTATGCATTATCTTTTAATCAATTAGGAATATTTAGGAATTATCTAAGAGTTTTCCTAGATATAGTTGTTTTAGGATTCTTAGCCTATATAAAGTAAATTCCAGCATATTATAATGGAATTAAATCAATATTATTCAGATTTCTTTTATACGTGTTTTCACGTTTTATCCTTCTGTTCCTATGTGAATTAGAAACCAACCTAGGTTTCTTGGCATTTGCCATTAACCTGTTCATTAGCGTTGGTTGTGAAGGAAACTAGCTTCCGCTGTCCTACATCAAGTGGTAATCAGAGCAGGTCTACCCTGAGTGATAACCCTTGGTTCCATCATATTCTATTCATCGAATTCAAACCATCAAGTTCTGGTAAGTTATCGTATTAAGTTTCTCCTAATTCTAACTCCAGATCATCTATCCTTGTATTCTATTTTCTCAAAAAAAAAACTTTTACTGTTCATCGGCACTATTCATCCGTACTGTTCATCGCATTGTACTGTTCACGAAAAAAAGTTTTTTTTTAAGTGACCATGACCGATAATGCCGCACTTTTGCAAGCCCTACAAGCGATTCAACAACAATCACAACAACTGCAGCACCAATCACAACTACTGCAGCAACATTCACAACAACAGACGAAACAAAAGGCTCGAATCTTGGATGCCATAGAAGATCTAAACTTTCGAGTGAGGAAAAAAAATCAGCTTTTACATAAGAAAAAAATAATTGGGTTTCCTACATATCGGTCGTGTGCTTCCCCTCTTCTCAATTCCTTTGACACGCTTGATCTCATTAGAGTTGTTCCAACTTATCATCAAGATGAAGATGAGGATGCACATGCAATCCAAGACGATAACCCAGCTATCACCAAACTTATACACGTTGAGTATGCACGGGATGATATCGCTAAAACAGAGATGCCAATAGTGATAGAAGAAGATGAGAAGCTAATGATTTTTACCTCGACTAAGGTATACGAGCTGTCAATGGAAAACAAGAGCATCGACCCCAAAGAGGTAACAAACATTCTATCTTCAAAGAAGGAGAATTAACACCAAATTGTTTTTGTACACCAAGAGAGCCTGATGAGCTTGTCACGACATTGTACAAGCCACTACTATCCCATTGTGTAAGTCAAGATAAAAGGGCTAAGCGAGTTAAGCTTCAAAACTAGATCACGACTTATATGGAATGAGGTCAAAAGTCATTATTTTGTCAAAAGATCATTTGTTAAAGGTGGTCTAATAATGGAGGATACAAGGAAAGCGCGACACTTGAGCACCTATAATAAGTTCAGAAATAAAGAGAAAAAGAAACACGTCTGGTCTACAACGATTCCTCCAGATGAACTCGAGGTCGAGTTCTTTTCAAGAAGGGGAGAATGATGGGGAACGAAAATACAATAAAAGAATGTTCTAGGATATTAAGATTAGTATGAGATTTGGTTTAGGATTTATTTCTATATTTATGCATTATCTTTTAATCAATTAGGAATATTTAGGAATTATCCAAGAGTTTTCCTAGATATAGTTGTTTTAGGATTCTTAGCCTATATAAACTAAATTCCAACATATTTTAATGGAAGTCAATCAATATTATTCAGATTTCTTTTATACGTGTTTTCACGTTTTATCCTTTTGTTCCTACATGAACTAGAAACCAGCCTAGGTTTCTTGGCATTTGCCATTAACCTATTCATTAGGGTTGGCTATGAATGAAACTAGCTTCCGCTGTCCTACATTAGGAATGCAAGGACACTACAGGAGTGATTTCCCAAAGCTGAAAGATCAAAACCGTGGAAACAAAGCTGGAAATAAGAATGGCGTTGGTGAAGCAAGAGGAAAAGCATATGTGCTAGGTGGAGGAGATGCTAACCCCGACTCAAATGTCATCAAGGGTACGTTTCTTCTCAATAACCACTATGAGTCTATGATATTTGATGCAGGCGCCGATAGAAGTTTCGTGTCGACTACTTTTAGTACTTTTCTTGATGTAACCCCCGATACTTTGTACGTTAGGATTGTTAGGTCACCCATACAATATTGACCTAATACCAGTAGAACTTGGAAGTTTTGACGTCATCATCGGCATGGATTGGTTAGTGAATCATCATGCGGTGATCGTTTGTGATGAAAAGATCATGCTAATTCCCTATGGAGATGAAGTTTTGATAATTCAAGGTGATAGAGAAAGCAAAGGAGAGATGTCAAAGTTAAGAATTATATCGTGCACTATGTAACACCCCCGAAATTTCAACAACGCAGCGGAATAGTAACAATGGGGTGCTACTTCATAGTCCAAACGCACAAGTCACAGAAAACGACCTCAAAAGAGACGTTTAAATAAATTTCACATTCGTTATATTAAAATCAGAGTTTACAAAGGATCCCATTTATAATGCAATAGAAACATTTTGTTTATTTTAAAACGTTTGTCGAATGGTATACAAGTTATTAAGCCTTCAAAAATATATCCGCGCGACTCGAATGCTCCCAATGCTCAGCTAGCAAAATAGTAACCTGAAAATACATGCTAAAACGTCAACAATAATGTTGGTGAATTCATAGGTTTAAGTAAAAAGCAGTATTGAAATAATTTAAGAAATATTTCAGAAGAAAAGTAGCGTTACAACATTTAAAAGTGTTATTTCCGAAATCCATCCGAAATCCAAGTAGTGATTTAATAAATCTAGTAATGTTCAGTAGTGGACCACAAGATCGAAGTAATGGTGGACTAAGTACGTATTCCGAAGTCCAAAACAAGTAAGGTAGACAAGAGAAACACATTCATCATGTCCAACACTTTGTATTATTGCACTAAGCTCATGACACCGAAGCCTTAACAAGTTTGTGCCCCAAATGTATAGGATGCTTGCCAACAACCTAAAAGTACTCCCAATGTTAAATGCACCTGATCAAACTAGTGACCCAAGGAAAGGTGGGGATTGTCAGTCCCGATAGATCTACCCATAACATTCGCGCTTACTATAATAGCAATTAACGGTTCATGAAAAGTAGGGACTTAAGTGGCAATATAGTGACTACTTAGGCAATAATATTCAGGCAGTAATCTGGATAGCATACAATTTAGAAAACACTTGTGTCCGTAGTAAAACAATCATGTCTAAAATTCACGGTTTCAAATATAGGTATTCACGATCTCAAATCATGTAGTAAACAAATCAAGCTTTAGTAAAAATAATCATGTAACGCTTACGTAGTAGAAATCAATAAGTTCACTTTGTAAAACGAGCATGTATTCCCCTCGCGGGTTTATAAAACATTGAAAAGATTGAAATGCGAGACTATGAACTCACCTTGAGTGAATGGAAATCAACAAGTATTCAAAATAGAAAATGCGTCACGAAGGAATCCGAAGGCAACCTAATCCAATATAGGTCGTATAAGTACTAAACACTTTGATTATTTATAGGTCGTATAGCTCATCATACTATCGTTCGGGCTATCATAATTAAGAGGTCGTGTAGTGAACGTATGAGGAGCTAGGACACTTTAAATCGTAAATCCAACAACTCGTCGATACGCCACCCCGAAGAGGCCTCATTATGAAACTCCCTAGTAATATAGTACTTTGATTAATACCACATATAGGTCTATATAGTTCAATCACCATCTAATTGTGTTTGTGAAATAATGATTAAATCCCATTTGAGTAATCGTATTGTAATAAAATATACAAGTTTGTGAACGAGCATGTATTCTCCCCCAAAACAGTTTAAAACAAGTAAAATAGGGGCTATGAAACTCACCTTGAGTAAATGATAATCAACGAAGTATATCACAATAAAAATGCGTCACGGAAACAATCGAATGCAACCTAATCCAATATAGGTCGTATAAGTACTAATCACATTGAGTAATCTCTACCATGCATAAGTCTATTTAGCTAATCACCATCTAATTGTTTGAGTGAAAACATATTTATAATTGTAAAACATTTATAAATATCTGAATAATGTAATTATAGTTATTCCTGGTAGGGTATTAGTTACTCCTGGTAGTGTTGTAGTTACTCCTGGTAGTTATAGTTACTCCTGGTAGTTATAGTTATTACTACTGGTAGTATATTAGTTACTCCTGGTAGTGTTATTACTACTGGTAGTATATTAGTTACTCCTGGTAGTGTTATTACTACTGGTAGTATATTAGTTACTCCTGGTAGTTATAGTTTATTTTCTAAGTCTGACCCGACTATAATGACCCACTAAATCACATTTTCATGACTCGGGTTCTAAAGAGAATTTATGCGAAACGATATTTTGAACAACTTTCCAGTTCTGTCCGAGACCCGAAACTCGACCGAAATGGGCGAAAAAGCACTCCGCGTCAGATCTGATGCAGTATAATTATTACAAAAAGTCATGATTTTGCCCCGCCTACGACCCGTTATCACTCGCTTTTAAACTTAAAGAACCTCGCGGGGAAGTAAAACGACCTTCCGAACGACTTTCATGTTTCGGCCGAAGGCCGAAACGGACTCGAAAGTGCCGCAAATACCATCTTAAAATCCTGACAGAAACCACTAACTTAACAAATGCTGGATTTTTATACCTCGAATATATACGACGTTTCGCTCTAACTTTTTCGTTATAAATCCGTTTGACAGTTTTTCTTACCTTTTCGGAATCGTCGTGAATCATACTACTTTATAAAAATATAAAATAATGTGTTATATATCGAAGATTTTAGACAGGATCTCTGAGTGACTTGTTGGAAAATTCCCCCCCCCCCCCCCAAATTTTTAACCTGCTTTTATACCCTTACTACTTTTGTAGTTAATCATTTTTACACCAACTTAATATGGTACAATACTTTCTCATCCCTTTTAACATTATATTAGCAATATCTCAACATATATAACAGTGTGCAAAATGATCATTATAAGTAAAAACTCCATTTACATGTTAAAAATCCTACATGGTGATTCAAGCTACAATAGAACTAACATATGCATAAAATGAATATTGAAAGAACATAAGGTTCTAGATGACCTTAGGTGAATGATGATGATGAACAATGAAAAAATAAACCACATCCTTGTTGGTTTAAATCCTTGCTTGAAAACAACCCTTGTTTTCCTTATAAAACTCTAGTTTTCTCTTTATGCTTCAACACTTGAAATGGTTATTCAAGGCTTCAAAATACTTTAAGATATCTTAGATATGTGATATGAGAGTGTGTAAATGAAGTAGGAAAAGTTTTTATGGATGGTTCTTGTGGTTTATTCTGGGACGTGGGTATGTAAGCCAAAAAGAGAGAAAAGTGTTTGATTTTTATCAAGGAAATGGATGTGTGCTATTACTTCAAGGTTGTAAGAGTTATAAGCAAAATGAAGACTAGTCAAAGCAAGAATATGAAGTCTTGGAGACCAAAGGAGTAAAATGTGGAAGACTTATGGTCAAAGGGAACAAGGAAACATAGATCTTAATGGTGTAGAAAATGTACAAAGACCAATCTTGACCAATTTGATATTTCTTTGAATATTTGGCAATGAATCCGGTTATGGCAAGATATATATGATATATTTGAGTTAATTTTATGTATTGGGTATAAAAGTGGGTATTTGTTGAAGCGTAGAAAAGTTTTGGCGGTTTCGGGTATGCCTAAACGTATTTTATTGCGAAACGTATTTAATTTACGTAACCAATAAAAATAAAATGAACAAAGATCATAATTATTCTCAAAATAATTATTTAATACTTGATTGATGTAAACGCTTCATTGTTTGATGCCCGTTTACACTGAACGCTAATTTTTAACTTACGCGACTTAATTTTAACTATTAAAATTAAAAATAAACGTGCACGAGAAAAGGAAAAAAAATAATTAGCGAAATAATGATGAAATAAATGACGTCATAGAATGACCTGAAAAATACGGGATGTTACACACTAAGACTCAGAAATATATCAAGAGAGGTTACCCAATTTTTTTGGCATAAGTTACGAAGAAAGAAACCGAATACAAGTCGAAGGAGAAGCGACTAGAGGACGTGTTGACTGTACGAGACTTTCCGAAGGTCTTTCTAGAAGACTTGCCTGGATTACCGCCAACGCGACAAGTTGAATTTCAAATCGACTTGGTCCCAGGTGCTGCACCTGTGGCTCGCACCCCGTATAGATTAGCACCGTCAGAACTGCAAGAACTGTCTACTCAGCTACAAGAACTTTCTGACAAGGGATTTATAAGACCGAGTTCCTCACCCTGGGGAGCCTCGATCTTGTTTGTCAAAAATAAAGATGGATCTTTTTGGATGTGTATCGATTACCTTGAAGTGAACAAGCTTAGTGTGAAGAATTGATACCCACTTTCGAGAATCGATGACCTGTTTGATCAGTTGCAAGGGTTAAGAGTCTACTCTAAGATGGACCTGAGATCTGGTTATCACCAACTCAGAGTTTGAGAGGAATACATTCCAAAGACGGCATTTAGAACACGCTACAATCACTGTGAGTTTCAAGTGATGCCGTTTGGACTGACTAACACACCGGCAGTATTCATGAACTTTATGAATCAGGTGTGCAAACCGTACTTAGATAAATTCGTGATCGTTTTTATTGATGACATCTTGATCTACTCCAATAGCAAGGAAGAGCATGCAGAACATCTTAAGTTAATTTTAGAATTGCTTAAGAAGGAAGAATTGTACGCCAAGTTTTCGAAGTGTGAATTTTAGATGTCGAAGGTATAATTTCTTGGTCACGTGATTGATAGTGAAGGCATTCACGTGGACCCAACTAATATTGAGTCAATTAAGGATTAGGCATCACCCAAGACTCTGACAGAGATTCGTCGATTTATAGGTCTTGCTAGCTATTATCGATGATTTATCGAAGGTTTCTCAAAATTTGCCAAACCTATGACGAAGCTGACTTAAAAGAACGTGAGGTTTGATTGGAGTGAAAAGGCAGAAGCTGCATTTCAACCGTTGAAGCAGAAATTACGTAGTGCACTGATTTTAGCTTTACCCGAAGGTAGTGAAAACTTCGTGGTTTATTATGATGCTTCTCGTAAAGGGTTGGGCGCAGTTTTGATGTAAAGGGAGAAAGTCATAGCCTACGTGTCACGCCAACTTAAGATTCATGAGAAGAATTACACTACACATGACTTAGAGCTTGGAGCTATAGTGTTTGCTCTTAAAATTTAGAGACATTATTTGTATGGCACGAAATGCGTTGTGTTCACTGATCATAAAAGTTTGTAATATATTCTAGATCAAAAAGACTTGAACATGAGACAACATAGATGGTTAGAGCTGTTGAGCAATTACGACTGCGAGATTCGTTATCATCCGGGAAAGGCGAACGTGGTGGCGGATGCCTTGAGCCGAAAGGAACGGAATAAGCCACTATGAGTTCGAGCTTTGGTTTTGACGATTGAATTGAACCTTCCTGTGCAAATTTTAAACGCTCAAGTTGAGGCTAGAAAAGAGGAGAATTTTGGAACCAAAGATCTGTATGGTATAATTAAGAAGCTAGAGTAGTGTACTGATGGAACATTATGCTTGAATAGGAGAAGTTGGATACCTTGTCGAGGTAACTTAAGAGAGTTGATTATGCATGAATCGCATAAGTTAAAATATTCAATTCATCCTGGATCAGACAAGATGTACCAAGATATAAAGAAACTATTTTGGTGGCCAAATATGAAAGCAGAAATTGCCACCTACCTCAATAAATGTGGTTCCTTGTTTAACTGAATGGATCTTTGCAACCAATAAAGGATGATAGTCAAGATGTATAAATACAACTGACTATGTAGAAACAATGATTATGAATACTATGTGTTAATGCGGAATCTTAACACAAGTACTAAGAAGAACAATGAATCAATCTGGATAACAACTTTATTAAAGTGTTCTTGAGAATCACAGATTGCTAACTATGATATTGTATGTTCTGTATGATCTTGTGTAGAACTATATTGTTTAACTATGCCTAGGGTTCCTTTTATATCATAAGGATAACCCTAAAAGGCTTACATATTTTTCTGACAAATATCTCAAAAATATCTTTTAAATATCTTTCAAATATCTTGTCATCGGTACTAACTAGCTTTCTACTAACGGTACTAACTAACCAGCAGTACTAACACTTTGTACTGTCGGTACTAAGTATAACTGTCGGTACTAACTATTTGTACTGTCGGTACTAAGTTTAGAAAACATTAATCCTAACAATCCTCCCTTAAACATGAATGTTAAACTATTTTAACTTCATGTTTCTTCATTCCTTTAAGAACTTGATTGTTCTTTAAGCTTCTTTTAATGCACAGAGGATGTATCCAAACATTCTTCATGATTTCTTAATCTTGTACACTCTATCCTTCTATAGCAGCATCCTTGTCTTTTCAGCAATTCAGCAACATCTTTTCAGCTACACAGCAACATCTTGATACCTACAATCCAACTAAGTTGGCTTTGTAGTTTTTGGCAAACTACCAGCCATCAACGGATTTGATGTTCCTTTACCAGTAGCCGTTTGCTCTGGGATAGATAACTCTTCATCTCTGAAGAATAATGGGTGAGTTACTTACCATAACAGTTTTTGGTAAACTGTCAACCACCAACGGAGTGATTAGTCTTTAACCAAATACCGGTGAGAATTGGACTAGCCAACGCTTCGTTCGTCATAACATGGTGCATTGATAAACCATATAGTTTATTAAGCAAACTATCAGCTATCAACATATTGATTAAGTCATTACCACGAACTGTTTAAACTATCAGCTATCAACAGATTTGAGTAGTCTTTACCAAGAACTGTTTGATCTTGGACTAGCCAACTCTTCACCAAGAAGCAAGGTGAGTTGATTACCCTACAATTTTTGGTAAATTGTAAACCATAAACGGATTTGAGAAGTCTTTACCTCAAGCCGTTTGCTTGTGGACTAGCCAATTCTTATGCCTGTTAAGCATGGTGAATTGATAACCATTTGTTGTGTGGTGGTTAGCCAACACTCAATCCCTTCTCACTTCCATCAGTCTTATTCTTTAGATTCTAAATCAGCAAGTATCTTCTTGATAAATCTTATCAATTCCAAAGCCATTGTACTTTCTTCTTCAGACTCTAATTTTAGCTTTAACATTTGCACCACTATTTCCTTCTTTAAAGGATACTTCTTTTCTATTAGCATGTGTATGACTAATCCTTCTTCAGTCATCAAAGTGTGTACCCCTGAAGAACTGTGCAACTTCCAACTGATTACATTCCATTTATGCTGTGAGTTCCAAAACTCATCTTGTTCATCTGGTTTGAACAAAACCATCAAATCTCCCCAAAGAACTCTTTCAAAACCTTCAGGCATCTCATCTTGGTATTTATCCATTACCAGTTGATACACAGCATTTAAATCTTCTCTGTCAAACACTGAAAGCACTCCTATCAATGTGCTGAAGAATCTCTTTTGACCATTACTTCTTGTTACCACATTCATATTAATCTCTTCAGAACTTTTAGATTCATCAAACTGTGGTTTGGTGCCAAGATTCTCAGTCTTCCATTCAATGATTGGATATTTCTTGTCAAGAATTTCATAATCTACTTCCTTGTCCTCATCTGGAGCTATTGTCAAGCACAATCTCAGCTCTTCATTCTCTTTCTCAGTGTCAGAAGGGTCATCTTTAGAAGTATCTTGTTTGAATCTTCTTTTTCTTGACTTCATCTTTTTCCTTGTACTGTGCTTTCTCTTTCTTGTGTTCTCTTCTCCTTTATCCTCTTCCTTGACTTCAACTTTAGATTCCTGATTGATTTCTTCTTCTTTGGAGGAATCTTTCTTATTCATTCTTTTGATCAGTTTTCATCAGCAACAGACCCAATAGCAATGAAATCTTCATCTGACCTCTTTAGCTTTTCATATATGGCTTGTATGTCTTCAAACTTTTTACTTTTCAACTCAGAGTGTTTGAAGTTCCCCACATGTTTTAAGAAGGTCATCATCTGTTTCTTATGGCCTCTGATCTTTGTTGAGCAAGGAACTTTCTTTGAGCAACAATTGTATCATGAAGGAACTTAGCTCTTTCTTCAATTGTGAACTGCTCTCTTTCTTGCTCTTGAAGCTTCTCTGCTAGAATTCTGTCTGCCTCAATTCTTGCCTTGATTTCATCAAAGTTTTTAATGAGAGCTT
>BQNB010166689.1:0-14084 GCA_026074375.1 Tanacetum coccineum | reverse complement strand
CATACACCATCGGTGTTTGAAGCTCGTGAAGTTACGACTAGCATTGTTGCGTACTTGTTCAACGTGTTGTGTATGCAACCATAGAGGTGGTAATTTAATCATTAAATATTTCAAGATCAAGATTCTCGTTTATTGACCATTGTCATTAAACATAAAGGTTAGTGTTTCTTACTTTATATGTGTGTCAATTCTTAATATCAAACTAGATCCATCCGTTGCGTACTCGTAGTAAATGGTTAACTAGTTTATAAAATCACAACAAATTATTCATCACAAAACTACAATCAGAAAGTATATTGAGGCCATTAATTCGAATGCGACTCAAATTTCTATTAATTATACCATGAAAGAAGCTAAAATTCTCATTACCCTAGCCCATCTTGATTTTGTTTTTTGGTAAAGGTCCTTAATCTTTAAGTATTCAATTTCATAAAGTTCTTTGACGGTTTTCACTCTAGATTCGACTTCAGTAGTAGGATAAAGGCGTTGTCATGGCATTTTTGTCAATTCAGATGAGTTGTCTTCTAATACATCGGCTCGATCACACCCAATGGCTAGCATTCGACTTCTCCAAATTTTAAGAATCACTACAACATTTACCACTATTCCCGAGGACATAAACCCATTTTACCCAGCGACATGTCCCCGGGGATAGTATTTTCCGGTGACATGTCGTCGGGGAAAAGATGTCGAGGAAAGCTGGAAGGGGATTCATTCCCTGACAATTTTCCCCGGCGACATCAAGGGGCCTACACGGGCCCACCAAATTTTTAGTCAACCAATTTAGTGCCACGTTGGACAATTTTCCCAGGTGGGGATAGTAAGGTAATTAACTAACTAATTAAGCAGCTTGCTTAATTAGTTTAATAATTCGTTACTATCCCCGGCGACATGTCACCGGGGAAATATGCCCATATTGTTTGACTAGTCAACTGCCACGTGGCTTTTATCGTTTTGAGGCTAACTATCCCCAGTGACATGTCGCCGGGGAATAGTTTCTATAATGTTGACTAGTCAACGTGGCATGTTTATTTTGTCGGCTTATTTCTCAACTATCAATAATCAAACCTGTATCTAGCAATATATAAACTACCCAAATACATTGCAACTTGTACCAAAACACAAAAAAAAATATCACGGATCAACGCATTTGATATAACAAAACTAAATACGTCCAAAATCCGAATAATGTGTTATAGTTTACAAAACGAGCTTCCTAGCCACAAAACTTGCATTATCCACAAGATACAAGTCAATATTCACCTAGATAACATGTTCTAAACGCACGGGGATACAAATGTTTACATAAGGGTCGCCAATACATACTTAAAAAACAAAATAGCATATACTTACCCATATATAACATATCCTAACTATATGCATCCTCCTCATCCTCGTCGACATCCTCATCATCGCTCGACTCATCATCCCCGCCCGCGCCACTCCTGTTGCCACTCTCGCTGCCACTCCCGGTCTCATGTTGTGACTGAAGCTGCGTGAGCAGCTGGGACATCCTGTCGTCACTACTCATGACCTTCGTGATCATGTCAATATGCTTCTTGAGCTGCTTGTTGTTTCTTTTGAGCCCATTAACATCGGAAGTGTGATTGCATCAAGGCACGGGGACATCAAGGACGTCATTTCTCCTTCCCGCCAAAACCCAGCCAAAACCAAGAATGTGCTCGCATTCCGTGCCCTTGCGAACAATGACCATGATCCGATCATCAGTGTATTCACCTAGAGCCTGTAGCCTCTGCATCTCCTCTTACGCAGTGACAAAAACACAAGATAGTTAATATGTAGTCGGGTTACTATATTATTTCTCGACAAATCATTAAAGTGCATGTTTTGAAACAATACTTACATATAGACATCGATCCTCGTCCCGTAAGAATACGCCGCCAACAATATGTGTATCGAAGAAGGTCTGGATTAGGGACGGGTACTCTTGAGTTGTAGAGCTCTGCATCTGTACATACACAAGTATATAAGATGAAACAAATTAAAAATGACAAATCACAACACACCAAAGCATATAATGAGCTATATATATGTAAAATAATTATAATGTTTATTACCTGCTTATCTCGGAGGGAAGCAAGTGACAGGGATCCCTGCCAGCATATGACCGTGCTTTTTGCCCGTTTTGAGCATTTTGAGCACACCGGACCATGTTCTTGGAATCAGACCAAAATCAGATCTGCACATCCCAATCTTCCTCAGAGATGTTCGTAGGACGTCAGGATCTGATAGCTTCCACGTCGTAAGTCTCGTCATCAGGGTTCTTAACCCAATAATCTTTCTTCAACGATGACTTGTTGTCCGTGTAGATCTTGTCAAGATGTTGATCGATGCCCTTCTTAATTTGTAGCCAAAGCTCGGATTGCATGTGGGACTTCAAATCAAACTGGGTCTGTAATCATATATAACAAAGATAGACTTAGAGATATAATTTATATATTTATCTAAATTTGTTTATTTATTTATATGATATAAATAAATAAACGAATACACACAATTAAATAAATGTAACACGATAATAAAATAAACATAAAAGGATAATGAAATAACTGACCCTAATATTTTTGAGGACCCTCGCCTTCCGCTTCGCCGGGATGTTGTGCCAAGAACCAAAGTGCATCGGGAACTCCCTTACGATCTCCCCGAGGAGGTTAGCCCAATGAGATGAGTGGTCATCGAGAGGCAACATCGTGTCGTTATCTTTCCACTCAAACCGGATTGGCTGCGGGCCTAATTCATCCATGATCTTCCTTAACTCGAGGTTTCTGGTTTCCTTATGGGTACGTATCCTGCCGGCTTTCCTGCCTCCCAAATTGGGTTTTCAGGTGCCCTTTCCTACAAAATCAAGTGAGTGATAACGACATAAAAATTCAAGGCAAGCAAATTCAATATATCAAGTTTATGATTATTTACAATATTCAAAAATTCTTACCACTACCTCGGCAACCGCCGACTATCTGATGTGGAGGGGGACGATCATCACCACCACTGTCACCGTCATGACCCCTTGCTACATCCGCTGATATCAGTATAAGTACAATCAAAATAACATGTAGAAATTAATAAACAAAATAACAAAAGCATGCACACATCCAAATAAATATACACATATAAACAATCCACAACAATTTCATTCATTCATTCAAGTAAGTGTTTTTTACAAGTTACAACTAAAGATCAATCTTCTTCTTTACTAGAATAAACAACAACTACACCATTATCATCATCAACATTGACGAGGTCTTCATCATTAGAATTTGCTATATCATGAGGAAGGACGTCTTCATCATCAATAATATCATCGTCTTCATCAACATCAATGATATCTGGAGGTACGTCAAGATCAATTGATTGACCATCTATATGCAAAGCTGCAATTTCCAAGTCATTCAAACTAGTAGAAAGTACGAGATTAGATGAGTTGTCGACATGTATAATATCAGGGTCGTCCTCTTCCATAATGACTCCCCCGTTCAAAAATGTTTTATGATTTACATGTTCAACGACCTTCCAACCGAGTGGTCGTCTGGCCATATCTTCAAGGTAGAAGCATTGTTTGACTTGTGTTGCGAGAATGTATTGATCATTTTTAAATGACTCATAATTTTCCAAGATTTGTGTTATGTGGTTTCTAATGACTAAATGTTTGACTCGTCCTTTGTTGCTAGTGTCGAACCACATAACTCGGAACAACAAAGTTTTGAATGACATATACGAAAACTCGAGGATTTCTTCAAGCTGACCATAATACATTTCTCCGTCCTTACCAGGCGAACAAATGCCGTTGTTTTGAGTTGTGCGACGTTCATCGCGGCTGTGCACGACAAACCTTACACCGTTGACTATGCAAGAGTTGACTGAGATTGAAGTCAGTGTTGGTCCACAAGCCAAAGAGAATAACTCGTTGCTTGCGCTAACACCAGGGTCTTTGTCTACGTCACGTTAACAGATCTATGAAGAAGATATGATTAGATAGAGAACACTAAATATGATATCGTTATTTTTATAGTTAAATACACACAATAAGTCTAAGTTTACCTGCGACCCAAACCAGCCGGGAATTCTTCTTTCATGTCTTTGTTAGAAAATTGACTGAAAAATGTTCATGGTATTAAAATAAGTCATCGAAAAGATAAGTTAAGAAAAAGAAGTTTCAAAATAAAAACGCGTACCTCTTGAACTTGACCTGGTACATGTCGATTTTAGGACTGTTGTGAAGTACATACCATATCACTTTCTTTAATTTTTGGTGATCAATATGAATAACCGACCGTAAACCAATCGATTTACATACTGATCTGAACACCTGAAACTGACACATTGGAGGAGGTCAATTCACATTACGGTCGGGACGATTGAATTTCATGGTAACATCTCAAAAATAATGAGAACTAAAAGTCAATGCTTCTTCTGCAACATAACCCCCCGCAATCGAACCTTCTGGCTTAACTTTATTTCGTAAATAATTTTTTAGCTTCTTCATGAATCTTTCAAATGGATACATCCATCGGGGGCGAATAGGCCCGCCTTTAAGAGCCTCTAGAGGTAAATGGATAACCAAGTGAATCATAATGTCAAAGAAACCAGGAGGATATATGAGCTCGAGATTGTAGAGAATATTGACCACTCAAAGTTTGAGAGCAGATTTGCTTAAAGAATAAACATAGCTCGATGATTAGTTTTGCAACGTCTACGGGCAAGTATTGCTGAAGTCCGTAAGAAAGTAAACGTTTCATCATTATATGACAGTCATAAGACTTCAGGCCCGTTATATTGGTATCATTATTGGTCACTTTGTGCTTGAAGTTGGATCCGAACCCATCTGGCAGTTTAACTCCTTTAATGAACTGACCAAACTTTTTAACAGTCCCCTAGTGTGAAAGAATATGCAGCCTAAGGCTTCGTGTACTTCTCGTTTTTGTTTTGGCTAAGCCACAAGCCACTTCGAATGCCCAGCCTTTTAAAGTCTTGTCCTGCCTTGGTGGTGTCTTTAGATTTTTCATTCATTAACAAAGTGTTTAAGATACTCTCCAACATATTCTTTTTGATATGCATGACATCTAAATTGTGTTTTAGTGTAATAAAAGACCAATACTCAAGCTCGTAATAGTCTAGTTCAGCTCGACAAGAACATTGCGTTTTATCTTCACACCCCATACATCGGATGTTTACCCTTCACACGCGTGGGCAATCTAGCAAGTTGAGCCATGATGTCATCTCGGTTAAATTTTCTAGGAGGATCTCCGTCTTCGATTTCACCATTAAAATCAAGTGACCTCTTCTATTTATGGGGCTTCTTTAAGAATCTTCTATGGCCAACATAAGCTGTTTTGCCTAACATACGCATAGATGGAGTGTCTTCATTACATGTAGGTCATGCCTTGTAACCTTGCCCACTCCACCCAGACAAACTACTTCGAGTAGGAAAATCATTGATGGTCCATAAAACCATCGCTCTCATATTGAACTTTTGGCCTGTAGCAACGTCTATAGTCTTGACACCTGGCTTTGCCCATAAATCCTGTAGTTCATCAATCAAAGGCCTCAAGTAAACATCAATGTCCTTTCCCGGGGATTTAGGGCCAGGAATTAACAACGTCAGCATGAAAGAACTATCTTTCATAAATAACCACAGAGACAGATTGTATGTTGTCAGTATCACCACCCATATGCTGTAAGACTAACTAAGGTTGCCGAACGGATTGAAACCATCAGCGGCCAACCCTAATTGAAAATTTCTTGGTTCTTTTGCAAAGTCTGGATACTTGGTATCAAAATTCTTCCATGCTCTACCATCAACCGGGTGTTGCATCTTACCAGGCTCCGTATACTTTCTAGTAGGATGCCAAGTCATTTCCTTTGCAGTGTGACTAGACTTGTACAAACGTTGTAGTCTAGGAATGATAAAAAAGTAACGCAACACCTTCTTATGAAATTTCTTTCCCGGTGTGTTATTATCTTTCCATCTACTCGTGTTACACACCGGACATAACTACATATCTATGTGATCTTCGCCCCGAAATAAGAAGCAATCGTTTACACAAGCATGTATCGACTTGTACCCTAACCCGATCATTTTAAATGTATTTTTATTGCATAGTATGACGGTGGGAGCTTGTAGCCTTTAGTGGTGGGAAATACATTTTGGAAAAACTCTAGCATTTCATTGAATATAGAATCAGTCAATTTACCTTTAACCTTAAAATAGGTAAACTTTGCCATAAAGTCTAATCGAGTCACTTAATCATAACCCGGGTACAGCTCCTCGTTGGCAATCGCATATAACTCTTCAAACTTGTTACGTATAGCTTGAGTCGGTTCGTTACTTGTCTCACCGATATCTCCTTGAGTTGGCTCATTTTGTTCATTATTCGGAGGAATGTAGCTAAGATCATTAAGGCACGTTGTCATGTTAATCATCATCTGAGGTTGTGTTGTGTTATGTATTATTGGCGGAAGAACATTCGGTTCACTGTGGTTAGTCCATGTTTTATAACTTGGGTCCCACCCATTATTCGTAATGTGGCGTGGAAGGTCGGGGATGGAAACCCAAGATACATTACGACAAGACTTGCATGGACATTTTACATTTCTAGAACTATTCACTAACGGCTAGCAATGCTCAACGAATTTCGTAAGACCGGTAAAAAAGGTTTTTTATGACGCCCTAAACAGGTCCAACTCTTATGAATTACCATAACCGCGTTTTAACGATACAATTAGTTATTATATGCACTTAATTAAACACATTCAAACGAGGAATACGAGATGTTTTGTTCACCTAATGCAACTACAAAAGGCAATCCTAACCCACTCTTTGAATGATTCATCTCATATATGAATGCGTATAACCGGTTTACTATTTGAGAAAATTTTGGCAGCATTTCCCCTCAACTCCCCAAATATGCGTTTAAAGACATAATCGTAGAAGTAAAGGAGAAACACTGTTGAAATCATCTCAAATAGTAAACCAGTTATACGCATTCATATCCTAAATGAGACAAAACATTCAAAAAGCAGTCCCAAACATGGGACTTTCCTAATTTAATTTCTAATAAATTAATTTCGGACGGGTTTTCTATAGGATGATTAAATTCAGACGAGGATTTTCTAAAATTAATTACTAAAATCCTAAAATATTCCTAAAGGGTTCAATAAAACAAATACCAAACGCATATCCATTTATATTAAATCTTAATTTCCAAATGCATATACATTTACATTCTACTATAATGAAAAAAAACATACATTTATATCAAATAAGCTGTTTTTAAACAGCTTATCGGCTTATGTAAACGGCTTATATGTGGCTTATATGTGTTATTCAAACTAATACCAATCGCAATTCATAAACGGCTTATATTTCCTTTTCAATTCAAACTAATACCATGAAAACACATATTAGTAACTATAAACGTTCCCTGACGACATGTCCCCAGGGATACTAAAAGGATAAAAAAAGTTAAAACATACCTTCGGCTGTGGACTCGGCTCGTTCTCGCCCTCGGCTCGTTCTTGACTCGTTCTCGCCCCCTTGGTCTTGGCTGTCAACTGCCAAACAAAAAAAAATTAACACAATTTTATAATTAACACCTTATTATACCAAACCTTATCATAATTAAAACCAAACCTTATCATAATTAACAAAATTAAAAAAAGTACAACCAAACCTGTGGTCTCGGCTACTGTAAAACAAATGTCACCACCAACAATTAGAGGGTTAGAAAAAGAAGTAGAAGAATTATCATTTAGAGGGTTTAGAAAAGAATTATGGTTTAGAGGAGGAGGATGTGGTGGTGGTACTGTGCTCGTGTGCTCGTGTGAGTGGCGGTGGTAAGTGGTGGTAGGTTCTGTGGTGAGTGGTGGTGGTGGAGGTGGTGGTGGAGGTGGTGGGTTCTGTGGTGGTGGAGGTGGTGGCTGTAGTGGGTTCTTCTTCAAGGTCTCGCAACAGTTTTTTTCAATAACTTTTTTGTCTCAAGTGTTAGACTAGATCTGCTTTTTGATAGCTGTTGTATCCCCGACGACAATCTTTGGCGACATGTCGCCGGGAAAGGTGTAAGTTTTGTCGTTTAGCTAAATTGGCGTGATATTATAAATTTTTGTGGGAATAATCCCCGGCGACATGTCGCCGGGGAATGTTTTTTACAAAAAACCATTTATTCAGTTTTTTAATAATTCAGTTTTTTATAATTATATATTTTTAAATAATCATTTATAAATATAATTATAAGTTTTTTTATTATAATTTATATAATTATTTTTTTATAATTTTATAATTATTTTCTTAGAAAATATATAATTATTATTTATATATTTATTTTCTTTAAAAAATATAATTTTATAAATACTAATAAAAAAGCATTCCGGTTTCTCGGTTCGTTCCGGTGCGGTCAGTCCGGTTTTTCTGTTCGTTCCGGTCGGTTATTTATAATTATTTTTTATAAAATATATAATTATATAAATACTAATAAAAAACATTCTGGTTTCTCGGTTCGTTCCGATCCAGTCGATTTGGTTTCTCGGTTCGTTCCAGTCCAGTTGTCTCGGTCCGGTCCCGTTCGGTTTCGGTGTGTGTGTGTGTGTGTGTGTGTTTCTCAGTTCAGTTACGTCTAATCAGTTTGGTTCTCGGGTCAGTCAGGTACATTAGATGTTCAACGGATGAGTCGATATGTTATCGTTGTACATTAGATGTTCAACAAATGAGTCGATATGTTATCATTGTACATTAGATGTTCAACGGATGAGTCGATATGTTATCGTTGTACATTAGATGTTCAACGGATGAGTCGATATGTTATCGTTGTACATTAGATGTTCAACGGATGAGTCGATATGTTATCGTTGTACATTAGATGTTCAACGGATGAGTCGATATGTTATCGTTGTACATTAGATGTTTCCAACGACGGTCGATATGTTATCGTTGTACAATTAGATTTTCAATGGAGATGGAGTCGATGTGTTGTCAATTGGTACATAGATTTCAACTGATGTCTCGATATGTCTACGTTGTACATTAGATGTTCAACGGATGAGTCGATATGTTATCGTTGTACATTAGATGTTCAACGGATGAGTCGATATGTAATCGTTGTACATTAGATGTTCAACGGATGAGTCGATATGTTATTGTTGTACATTAGATGTTCAACGGATGAGTCGATATGTTATCGTTGTACATTAGATGTTCAACGGATGAGTCGATATGTTATCGTTGTACATTAGATGTTCAACGGATAAGTCGATATGTTATCGTTGTACATTAGATGTTCAACGGATGAGTCGATATGTTATCGTTGTACATTAGATGTTCAACGGATGAGTCGATACTCCCGCCAAAAACTCCCGCCATATACTCCGGCCAAAAAATCCCGCCAAATACTCCCTCCAAAAAACTCTTTTTTACCATAAAAGCAGATATTATCATCACAATCACCAACAAATCACACACACTCTTACCATCACAACCACAAACATATCACACTGTTATTATGAAGATGGTGCCATATGAAGCTTTTGCGTGTGGTTGTGGAGCCGAAGATGTAGTTCTGCGAGAATCGTATAAACCTAAAACCCGTGGTAAACTATACTATGCATGTCCACGATCAAAGGTGAACAATCACATGTTTTTTTTGTGTAATATACAAATAATGTGGTTAGTTGTTAAAAATTATTATCTTTACTCTTTAACAGCCTCGGCAAAACACTTTCGGATGTGAATTTTTTTATGGAAAGAGGAACGAGTCCGTCTACTGGTTGGTTCTCCTGGAGCTTCAACGACTCCAATTTATTCTCCAGGATCTTCATCGACTCCAATTTATTCTCCAGGATCTTCAACACCTCCACGCTATTCTCCAGGAGCTTCAACACCTCAAAGCTATTCTCCGAGAACTTCAAGAAATGCAGAGTGCTCAAACTGCAAGCACTTGCTTGGAAAGATAACGGTACTCGAGGCAACAGTGAAAATGTATATGCATCTGGAGCAACACACACTTAATTCAGCTGCACTACTTCACGAAGTTTACAATGACATGAGAAAACTTGGTTTGGAGTAGTTTGTCATTTGGAATGTAATTTGTATGTTTTAAGTGTCTGTTTGTAAGCCTCGTATGATTATCAGTCTAATATGTTTAAGTGTCTGTTTGTAAATCGTGTATGATTATCGGTCTAATATGTTTAAGTGTCTGTTTGTAAGTCGCGTATCGGTCTAAGGCCTCGCTTGTGTTACTACAAGTGGTATGTATAATATTTTAACTAAATGAATGTTTATTTTTGTGTTACTTGACGAATGTGCATCTTGAAAAAGTATACGGTATATCATGTTCAACTAAAGAAGGGTAGTGCATATCGGACCGAACCGAACCGAGAAAACAGAGTGTTTTTTTATATAGTTATTATTTAAGTGTCTGTTTTCAGTCGCGTTTTTATCGACTTTTATTGTGTTTTACTATAAGTCGCGTATAAAATTTGATTAACGAACCGCATACCGGACCGAACCGAGAAAATGTAAGGAACCGAAAAAACGTAGTAATTTTTTTCATATAATAATTATATATAAAAATATATAATTATAAATAACAAAACGTTTATTATTTATAAATTAAACACCTAATAACTATTTAAAAAGTCAAAATAAGTCAATAAACGTCCCCGACGACATGTCGCCGAAGATTATGTAGGCCACGTCACCCCTAATATGTATGTTCCAATATAATTATTTTGCGTTTAAAATATGTTACTATAATTATTTCACCTCTTTTTCTGTGAAACTATAATAGTCAAAAGGCGGGAAATCAAACTAAAACCACGTCAAACTATAAATAGTTTAACCCCGGGAATTCATAAGTATCTTAAACCACGTCAAACTATAAATATTTTAAAACCACGTCAAAACAAGTCGAAAACGTTAACCACATATTTATTATGCCCAGCGACATGTCGCTCGCCGGGGAATCCTCTGGACACGTCATTACACTTAACCAAATAACCACTAAACCTAGTCAACACTTTTCCCCGGCGACATGTCGCCGGGGATTATATAGGCCACGTCACTTCCAAGTTAATTAACACTAATCACTATGCTTAAACATGGTCGGTTAGTGGAAATATTATCCCCGGCGACATGTCGCTGGGGAAAACTGGGCGGGAAACGTTGCCGCCAAGTTTTATGTTGATTTTTTTGGTTCAAACTATAACCAACTTTTCCCCAGCGACATGTCGCCGGGGAAAAGTCATTCAACGTTTAACTAAAAACTCTTGCAGAATTAGTGCCACGTAGGACGTGGTTTTGTCGTTTTGTGGTGTTTCTCCGGAGACAAAAAGTTTCCTGGGAAAAACTCGTCGCCCGTTCTCTTTTTTCTTGTAGTGAATCTGCTTAAGGCCTTGCAGATTCAACGTAGTTGAACATCCTTTTTATAAGTAGGCTTGGGTATGGCCTAAAAGTTCTGCACTTCGAGAACAATATGGCTGATCCACAAATTATAGAACCTAAATGGCACAGGGCCAAAAAAAACTGTTGATGTTTGAAGAAGGATACGTGCATGATCACAGAACTCTGTTGCTAGAATTATGACATTAGACTCTGGCCATTTGTTGATGTACTGAGAGGAGACAAGAAATCAGTCAAGCTTACTTAGGTTAGAGACGTGTTTTTTAAAATAAGTGTATCTCATGTCGCACATAGGAGGATAGAAGGCATGAGGTTTCTATGAAATTGTTGAAGACGGTAGTTTCATAACGACAAAAATTGAAGCCTAATTTTTCAGACTCCTTCTAACGACATTAAAGTCTCCTAGTAATATGGACATTGACTCGTTCCTGGACAGTAAGTTTTTCAATTCAGTCCATAATTTTACTTTTTTAAATTACATTGGGGGATACACGCCAATAAAGAGACAAATAGGATCAATAAACTGTCATTTACCAAGAACTGCAATGAAGTCGTCACCTAGAAGCTATGAATACATGGTGAACTTTAAATCATTCCAAACGGCTATTATGCCCCAACATTGACTTCTGAGTTTTTGAAGTATAACCAAGTGGCTTGTGGCCTCAAATTGATTAAATCAAACTTCAATCAACAATGCATGTCATATATGCTTGAACCCCATTGCATAGACGTTTCACCCACGATATTTTATGGTCTGTCTCTTAACCCTCTTACGTTAAGGGAAAGAATAATCATGGGATACAGACACGGTCTCAGTTGTTAAAGATTCGAGCAACATCAAACTCTTTACCATTCTGTATTATTAATTAAAATACATTTTTTAAGGTTTCAATAATGATTTAATGTTTAATAAATGATTATTATTTAATGATTGATAGATAATTATTTCTTGGAAAGCGGGTGTAAAGATGAATGGATTCGCCTGCAAAAGCAACATATCATCAGATGATTTCTTCTTCGCAGGGCTTGCAAAGCCCGCGCTCACCAATAACACATTTGGTACAACCGTAACATCAGCCTCCGTTCAACAAATCAATGGGCTAAACACCTTGGGCGTGTCTATGGCTCGAAATGATTATGCACCTGGCGGTATAAACCCACCACACACTCACCCACGAGCCACTAAGATCGTCTTTGTGCTAGAGGGTGAATTAGATGTAGGCTTCATAACAACAAATAACAAACTCTTTTCCAAGACCATCAAAGTTGGTGAAATCTTTACATTTCCTAGAGGCTTAATTCATTTTCAATTAAACAATGGAAAAGTTCTTGCTGCCGTTATTGCAGGATTTAACAGCCAGTTTCCTGTCACCCAAAGAGTAGCAAATGCTTTGTTTGCATTGTCTCCCACTGTCGAAGATGTTGTCTTGACAAAAACATTCAAAGTTGGAGCCAAATTCGTGGAGAAAGTTAAGTCAAAACTTGCTCCAAAGAAATACACAGATTAAAAAACACATGTCAATTCATAGGTTATAATGTTTGTTTGTTTTCAAATAAAGGTGTATGAGACGACTGATGTTTGTTTCAATTTAGGTCCATGCATATGTTTCAAAGCTCCCATTTTTCTAATTTGTTAACAAACAAGCAGTGACTTTCAGTTACTAAGTTTTGCTTTCTTTATGTTTATATGAAGTTTTGCTTTTCAGATGTATTATTAATTGCAAGTTTGGTTATTGAAAGTTTATTTGTATTTAAATTTAAATGAGATGATGCACATGTGTCCATATTTCAGCCGACGTCATCAAGATCTTGAAGGGTCAATGTATTAAAATCTTGTAGGAGAAGTGTCTCTTAGCCATTGTAACCTGCAAAAGTAGTAGAAGCAAGATGTTGGACTTGTGGCCCGTCCGGATGGCCCTGTTGGGCTGTCGACGTGTGATGGGTTGAGTGATATTATCAACTAATCCATAGTCGGCCAAATACCTTTGTTGGGCCTACACACGATTATTAACTTGGGCATGTTCCATGCTTTGTATGTTATTATTAGGGGTGTTGATCGGTTATCGGGTTGTTCGGTTATTTTGATTGAATTTTTTTTAGTCAACCCGAAAACCTAACCGAACCGAACTAGAATTCAACCGAACTGAACCAAAAAACGAATTTGAATTCGGTTCGATTTTTGGGTTGACCCAAATAACCCGAATTACATAATTTATTTAAAAAAAAATAATTACATAGATATTTGGCAAAAAAAATTATTTCAAGCATAAAAAGTGTTTTGTTATACAAGGATAAAATTTTAATGGTTTTTTTATATATATAAATGTATAATATATATATACACATATATATACATATATATATATATATACATATATATACATACATGTATACATATATATACATACATACATATACACATATATATACATACATATACACATATATATATATACATACATATATACATATATATACATATATACACATATATATACATATATATACACATATATATACATATATATATACATATATATATATATACACATATATATATATACACATATATATACATATATATATACACACACACACACACACACACACATATATATATATATATACATACATATATATACATACATACACACACACACACACACACACACAT
>BQNB010166688.1:0-14084 GCA_026074375.1 Tanacetum coccineum | reverse complement strand
TTGTAATAGAGGTCTCTAAGGAACTTCCAAAGGTAGGTTTGGTAAAAACAAGTTTTCAAAAGCTAAAAAATCACCTTGCCAGTTTTGACAAGGTGGTGAAAGTAAGAACCACACCTAATGCAATAACTGAGGGCTCATGAGGTTTTGAACATACCAAAAAGGTTTTCTTAGAAGAAGTCATTCCATTTATAAATTCTTTACGATCATCATTTAAAGATTTTGATAATGGTCTTCATAGTGAACTTAATGAAGTGAAAACGGTGTTTAACCAAATGGAAGCTGTTGTTGAATAGTGTTCTGTAGACAAGAAATATTTTTACATTAAACAGAAAGAACTTTCTCTTGATAATGATCGACTCTTAGACCATTGATAAGTGTAAAATATACATATCCGTTTGTACCTAAAATAACCCAATTAAACCCAAAACAGATCAAAAATGGCAAAAAAATGCTTGTATTTGTGTTTGGTGTATGCAGGTACGGATAAGTTAAAAATATCAAGAAAGCAGTCAAAAACAGACACGAGAGTACAAAGCCGAAGCCCTCAGCCAAATCTTAGCCCATTTCTCCTTTTAATAAAACACAAGGGCCAATCTTGCAATTCCCGAAAGTTATTTATAACTTGAAATAGGGAAAAGGAAGAAAAGGACCATTTGTGTAAACTCCTCAAACTACAACAATTTTAACTGTCGAAATTTGGGCGCCAAACCCATTTACTATTCATCGTCTCCCCCGTTTTCACCCCATGGTAAAACAAAGGGCTTATAGAAATTAAAGGGCTAGATGGTCAATTAAGGTAGCACATAAGTGCAAGGCAAGGTCAAATCATTCTTTCCAAAGGATTCATTAGGCTCAAGTTCAAGTCTCAAGCCCCGCGTGGCCACAGCAAAGAAACCACAAGGAATGGTGGGATTTTGTGCTAAATCACTCAGAAAACTAGCACAAATGCATATCAAAGGAATGCCACGTTGGCAATTCCTAATTGTGCACATATTGGATCCAACGTCCCCACACATAGATCAATATTGGAAGGGATGGAAGGCAGAGATTAAAATTATAAGGAAATGAGCTTAATAGGCTAGAAGATCTTTCGTATCAGCTATAAATAGCCCTCGCTCTCTCACACACGAAGGAATCCTCTCTTTTCTATCTTCTTTTAATCTAGTATTAGTAATTTAGTCAGCTTAAATTCGTATTATTTTTCTAAATGTAAACTTTCCTTTTCAAGTAATGTAATCAGGGCTTCTTTAATTAATGCGAAACTCAGTTATATTAGTCATAAGCTCTTCTTATTTTTTTCAACCTTAAAATGCTCTCTTAATAAGTCAAAATTGTCTCAATAAGCTAATAAGCTCATATTAAGCTCTTTCAGTCTATAAGCTGAAATAGAGCTACTTGAATTCAGTATTAATCTTACTTAAACCTTTAATCAGTTTAATCTTACATGGATCTTATTGGATTTGAGCTTTTGGAAGGGGATCTTAACTTGGAAGAGATCCCAAGGACTTATATCCTAGCTTATTAATAAGCTAGGAAGCTTTGTACTGCCCCTCATCCTCGGTTTATGGATCCTTTTGTTATTAGCTAAAGGAAGAAAAGTAAGTTTCTCTTTTCAATTGTCTCTAATTTCAGTTTTAAATTGCTTAGTTGTAGTTTATATGCTTAATATTGCTTATTTGCTTATTCTCTTTGCTTATTAATGTTTAAATATCTCTTCTAGTGCTTATTAGTTATATTTTCTAGTCTGTTTTTGATAGTTATAGATAGTTAGTTACTAATTTCTGTCATAAAAACTCATAAAATCCAAAAATATTAGCTTAATTAGTTAAGATCTTAGATTATGCTGTTTAAAATGTTTAATCATGATTGCTAATTTGCCTAAGGTTAATCTGTTATCTGGTAATTAGAATTAGTTCATTAGATTTCTCTTAAAAAAGAATTTTCTCAAAAGTCTTCATAATCTAACAGGAAGTGGTTTGTGGTTTAGTGCAGCTCTTGATTTACACTAGCTACTAACATAGTTAGTACTGCTGTCAACCTTTACACTACTAGTACTAACCATAAGTTAGTACTGTTAGCTTAGATTTCAGCTTGTCAAATTCAATAGTATTAAGTTTAGTTATAGCTTATTATGAATTTAGATTTAGTTTTCATTTTCTAGCTTATTTCATAGCTTAATTTTGTTCTTAAAAGTCAAATTGCATCAGCAGTTGTTTCACATTTAAAGTACTGCTGAACTTATAACACTACAGTACTCACCTAGTTAGTACAGCTGTTATCTATATTTTCATTAAAACATTAATTATAGGATATAGCTTATCAAATTCAGTAGACTATGAGTTTTAATATAGCTTAATAGATTTTAAGTCTTAATTTGCAATTTCTAGCTTATTTTCCTAGTTAAATTTAGCTGTCAAAAGTCATAAAAAACCTGAAAACTCCAAAAACAGTACTTAGAATCTTTAGATTTTAATTTGTTAATTTAGCTTATGAGTCTAGATTTTATAGCTTATATAGATAGATTATAAGTAGTTTAATAAGTCCACAAAGTTTTAGAGTCCAGTTTAGCTTTTTAAGGATTTTAGCTTATTTGGATTTTGTGTTACTTTGCTTATTTCCTGAGTTTGCTTAGTTCATGATCAATTTCAGTAGCATAAAGGTAGTTTAAGTTTTAATTTCTTTTCATTTTTAGATTAAGCACATCATAAGCTTTCTAGATCACTTTTCCTTTTTTTTTTTCCCCTTTTTAGATTTGAGCTTTATTGAGCATTTTATAGCTGTTTAAGTGAAAATAAGCCCAAAACCTCACTTTCTGTAAACAGCTTAAAGATAAGCTCTTTTTGAGCTTATTATTGATTTTCAGCATAAGGTTCTTTTATTAAATTTGTTCATTATAATTTAATCTCCAACTTTTCTCTTTTAAGTTTTTGATAATAAGCACTTTTCAAATCTCACCTTAATTCGGTGCTTAGTTTTGTTATCTGGGGTAGACCCTCAAGGACCATTTCTTGTAATTTTATCTTTGTTTTAGGAGTTGGGGGGGGGGGGGGGGGGGGGGGGGGGGGGGGGGGGGGGGGGGGGGGTTTCTTATGATAGAGTTAATCCTCGCCCGTTAAGTGCTCTAGCTCAGTTAATCCTTTTCCCTTTTGCACCATTAGTCCCTATTTTAGTTAGTAATAAGTTTTATTTAGTTTTAATTAATAATTAGGGTTAGTTTTAATTAGTTTAATTAGTCTCTAATAAAAAGATAAAAATTAGGGCTTTTATTTTTAATAATTTTCGGCACTCTTTTTTTCTTTATTTAGTGAAAATTTTAGTTTACAATTTTAGGATTTAATTTTAGTCCATTTGCTTATTAATTGTGTTTCCAAGTTTGTTTAATTGTTCATTTTAATTTTTATTTTCATATCCTTCCAAATCAAATATCTTTGCTTCATTCAAATCAGGATCCGAACTTAAACGTGGTTTCAATTTCACTAGTCGTTGGGGAAACGACCCGGGTGATCATACTTACCCGGTTTAATATACGTATTTTATATTATATTATATATATTTTTGAGAGTGAATTTTCCTTAGGGAATTTTCTTAATTTCTCTTAAGGTAATATTTTATATATATTTTACGTGTATAAAACACCACAATCAGTTTTTGGCGCCGCTGCCGGGGACTAGTGTTTACGATTCCTTCGTTTTGTGTTTGTTGATTTGGTTTGAAGATCCTTTCGTCCTCGAAAGTTTAATTCTTGTTTTAAAATTCAAAAATCCAAAAAAATATAAAATATAAAAAAGTAAAAAATATTTTCCTTTTCTTTCTAATATTAAAAAAAAAACAAAAAAACAAAAATAAAAAAAACATAAAAATTGTCCTAAAAAAAAGAAATAAAATACACAAAGTTGGTAATCGAACACCAACAAATAATATCTTCTATTAAGATATTATCATTTCAATTTCCGGTGAACTTGCAATTGTTCCCAATTCGTAATCAAAGATTTAACACTTGCCATTTGTGTCTCTAACCCAAGTAACGGTCACCTGAAAAAGAAATTTTCAAGAGCTACCGTGAAGTAGTTGATTATTTGGTTTAAGTCTCTTTCGTGTAACCGTTAAAATTCATTGAAAAAGAAAAAAAAAATATATATATATAAAATAAAAAAAATTTAGTGTAAAGTTTTGCTTTTTAATTGTTTAGTTTTTCTTTTTATGCGCACTCGTTCGCAATCTCGAAGACGTCGACATCAACAAAATTTTCCGATAGAACCAATTGTTCAACAAAACGTTGTTCCAATGGCCGACAATCGAACAATGACCCAAATGTTACAAGCACCCATCGAGGGGTATGAAGATGCAAGTTTATTCCACCGATCAATACTAACAATTTCGAGCTTAAACAACCGTTAATCAATCTTGTGCAAAGCAATAAGTTTACGGGTAGACAAGATCCCCACAATCACCTTTGATTTTTTAACAAAGTCACTTCAAACCGATTAGACATCATCGAAAGTTTCAACAACTATTCGATAAGCTTTTGCTTTTTTCCTTTTTCTCTAGACGGTGAAGCCCGTGATATGGTTAGGGGGGTGGGACAAGGAACCACCAAGATCAATTCTCACATGGGACGACCCTTGGTTCAAAATTCAATACATCAATATTTCCCACCGTCACAAACCACTTACTATCGGAAGTGAGAATCAATTACCTTTACAAAAACCAAACGAAGCATTAACGAAAGCATGGAACTTATAAAGACTTCCTTCCGTCCATGTCCTAACCATGGCTTCTCAGAACGTTCCACCAACTCGTACTTAACAATTCTTTGAATTCAAAAAACTACAAGGGCCTTAGATCTGCAGCAGTGTGGCAAATTCAAGACAAGATGCCTCAAGAAAGTATTTAGGCGATTATTTAAAAGCAAGTCAAAAGTTCGTTACTCAAGAACCGTGCTAATGATTCAAAGAGTGAGTACGGAAGCTCCTCTTTCTAATTCTTCATCTTCTAATAATTCTTTCATATCCACAAAAAGCCGCTTCTCTCGGAGATACGATGACTATCAAGAAGAAACCAAATGATGAGTCAAAGAAAGCTTTAGTTGTTACTACTCCTACACCCCGTCAAAGCAATTTGAGAAGTTTTGTGTCCACTTGTGGAGCAAATCACAATTTATAAAACCCTTTGTCCGTTAACTCCGAGGTGGAAACGATTTTCCTGATTTTTCATGATAATATCCGAACAATTCAACAAACGTAGCCGTTGGGAATTTTCCTCCAAAGAAATCAACATCAATATTGCAAGTCAAATGAAACCCAACCGGTTTCAATCACCAAATGTCCAAACCAACCAAATCCTTACCAAGACCTAATTCTAACTCAAAACCAAAACCGTGAGGAAACTTTAATCAAAACGTCCAAACAACCCAAAATCAGTTTATCAAGTCCACCATACCAACCACCGAACCAACCAATCCAAGTTGTACCTTTACAACCCGCAACAAATGGTGTTTTGAAAACGATTTTGAACAGCACGTCAAAGCAAATGATGGATATTGAAGAATGTGCATAAACAAATCAAAGGTTTGCAAAATCAAATGGCAAAGGTTACAATTTTGTTAACAAAGCCTTTGGCACCAAGATTAATGATTTCAGCAATCCCAATTAAGCTTCAAGTTCAAGTACTTTACCAAGCAATACAATAACGCCAAATCCAAGGAAACGAAGCCAGGGCAATAACAACTCGAAGCGGAGTTTCTTACAAACGGCCATCCATTCCTATGCCTCCTCCATTTGTTAATCCGAATGTGGTAGAGGAGACGTCAACGGATCCTGTCCCACCTCCTCTAACCCAAAAAGTTCAAGATACAAATTCTCAAACAACAACAAAAGTAAATCAAGAGAGATATGTCAATTGTCCTAAAACATATGAACTTAAGCTTCCTTACCCGGAAAGAAGAAATGTAGAAAAAGGCAAGAAAAAGACAAGGATCAACTCAAAAGTTTTGGAAAATGGTTTAAACACAACTTCTATTCAATGTCACTTGCGGATGCAAAGAGTCTAATGCGAAATACACAAAAATGCTTAAAAGATCTTGCGCAAAATAAGGAAAAACTTGAAGGAACTATGCTAATACTCGTTGAGTGAAATGTAGGCTGTAGTTTCTTAAAGAAATTATACCCAAGCAATGGGAGATTCTTGTCGAATTACCATACCATGTGATTTTTCAAAAACTTTAAAATGCCAAGGTTTTAGCCGATTTATGAGCTATTAATCAACTTAAGCCTCTCTCGTCTTTTCATAGGTTTAGTTTTACTAACCTCGAAACAACCCAAATAGACCTCTCCGAGTTAGCCACCGTCAACTTTGAGTCGATCGATGGATTTGTAAGGAAGTGCTTGTCCCGTAGGAAAGTTTAACATACCCGGCCATTTCGTAGATTGTTTGATTACGTTCCGACGAACAAATTCCCTTTGATCTCAAAGACCATTTTTACGAACCGCTCGTGCTTTAATTGATGTCTACGATGAAAAGTTGATCCTTCGTGATGGTGATGAAAGCTTAACGTTGAACATGCAAAGTGAAAAATCGAAACTTAATGGTATTCAAAGAGTTGAATCAATCAACATGATTGAATATTATACGTTCCGAATTACATTGGTTTTAAGGATTTATTTGCTCAGATGTATAGTGGCAGTCCCACTATTCAATCCGATGATTCCTTTCCTAGTTCTTCTCCGATGAAAACTAGTGATTCTACTCCCGAGGAATTCACCGATGAATACACTCATCCTAACTCATTACCACCGGGTGATGATGTTTCCATTCTTAAAAAGGACTTTCAAGAAGATACGTTTCGAATTATTTCAAATCCTCTTTTCGAATTCGATGATAGTTTCAAATCTAGCAACATGAATCCGCTCTTTGAAGAAAACAAATATAGGAAAAGTCCTAGATTAAGGTCTCACTTCTTCCTCTAACACTTACTTCACCGGAAGCGAAGTGATTAGAACTTATCTTGAAAAAGATGCGATTCCAACTGTGAAATTGATCTTACCCTCTCCTTACCGCCGCTACGTGAAGTTTCAAGTAGCAATCCTACTTCCCCTACTCTCACCAGAGAGAAGGTTTGTTCATGGAAGACACCGATGTTTCTCTCGTTGGTCCGATTTGTGTGGAAAATGATGACTCGAATTGCGATAAGGAAAAAGAAATTTGTCTCTGGCAAACAGTCTTACATAAAAAACCAAAACCTCTTCTCAAGAAGGTTGAAGAAATCAAGGAAGAAAAGAAGAGGAATTTCAAGTGATGTTCTAATAATCAATCCCACGTTATGGCCAATGTCGAATTACTTTTTGATAATCCAATTGAATTTTAATATCATCTCTTCCCATAACCAAGGATTTAAAAAGGATTCATAACCATTTCATTGGACCACTATCCAAACCCACAAGTATTTTACCACAATACCTCCTGTGTTAGATTTCCGACTAAGACTACGCCTTTCACTGCGGGTTATCGCTATATTACCTTGAAATTATCTCGGAAACGAGGACAAAGTATCAATACCGAGGTATACTAGTTTATCATGCCATTCATGATAAAAATCTTGTAACATTGGAGGAGAATTTAAAAGAGAACATTTCATCCGGGACTCTTTTAGTTTTCACGAACCGTCATTATTCTTCCTACTACCGCCAATAACCATCCAATGAAAGTTTTGAAGAATGTTGTGCGTACTTTCTAACCAAAGAAAGAAGAAACTTATTCCTCTACAAGTTAAGATACCTTCGCAAGTTATCATTTGGACTTTTCTCCATTCCTCACTTATAAACCAAGGCATCGACCTATGAGTTTCACCTTTCGAAGTGAAATTATGTTTTGACCCTGAAACGGAATCATCACGTTTCATAATCCAGTGGCAGTTTCAATGAAAATTTCTCGTTCTACATATTACTTTCCCTAAGGACAACCTAATTCAGGGATCGAGTCGAGCTTGCGACTTGGTGACCAAAAACAAGCCGCTTCGTGGGAGTTCACCCCATGCTTATCCTTTCTATTTTCTTTCAATTTTCTATTATCAAATGTGTTGTGAGAGGCTTGTACTCTTTCCGATTTCTCGTTGTTTGTAGCTTGTTTGCTGTGATTTTTGCAGGATTCTCCCAACAAATTCTAAAGACTCTCGTGTCCGGTTGATTTATCCCGTTCTACTCAAGTTTCTTATCCTTTGTGTGAAATTAGTTTGGGGAGATCCATATCCTTTCATCATTATCGATTAACGTTTATCTTTGCATACTTCATAAACGGCTTAGATTTTCGTAGAGACCCGACTTTAAACATTGAGGACAATGTTTTGTTTTAGTTTGGGGAAGGGAATCTATCGATTTGATGTTGCTTGCTTATTGTTTTGTTCTCACGTACCCATTTTTCCCACAAAAATAGCAAAATTTTTAAATTTTTAGTCATAAAAAAATAATAAGTGTTAAGACACAAATGTAGGTTTTCCGCTGGTAAGAATAAGAAGTAATTTTTGATCCGATCGTACGTGTTGAGTTCTAGCTTTCCCCCTTAACAATTAATGATGATAGTTTGTGCTAGTCTCACGTAGACTTTAAATATGCAAGACTTGAATCGTTAGTAAATGAAGGCTTGTGCTAATCTCAAGTAAATTTTAAATATGCCAAGTTGGAATTTATATGGCTAAGCGTCCGCGAGTCTCTTTCTTAGAGATTTTAAATTGCGAAGAACGAGAAATGATAGTGTTATTTATAAGTCATGACATTAAACATAGAATAGTTGGATTTCTTTCAAGCTCATATATATTAATTGTGGCTTTTTCTCCCATTAGCTTGTTTCACTTCTATATATAAATGTTTAATAAATAGAATTGTATGGTTTTTTTGGTTAATAATTAGTTAATAGAAGTTTTCTTTAGTTCCTTTGTGATTAGGATGAGTACACATCAGGAATACTTAATTTGGCATACTATACGTATCACATTCGCAAATATTTTGCTTATTCCTTAAAGACCTCATCGGTATATGAGATAAGTAGAATTCAATAATAAATCCGAGACTGATAAAAGTTTGCTGCATCTTGCCGGCTCACAACCGATGTTACAGCCTTCTAAAAGGTCGAGGAAGTTACCGAAGTCAAAATATGTTTGCTACATCTTGTCGGAGGCGTTTCCGGATGTGTAGGCCTTCTAAAGGACCTGCGTAAAATAATGTTAGCTTAATTTTTAGGTCTTCCTTTGTTCCTTTAAGAAGCCTAATGTATATGGGTGCAAAGAGAGATTGGTCCCATTCAAGTCTTAAAGAGCCTTAGGTTATATGACATAAATGGTGCTGTTGCTTAAGTAGCCTAATAAAAAAGCCAAATTTTGGATTGCCTCGATGTGGACCGTTAATAACTAATAACATTTGATCTTTGAAAAGGGCTAGGAGGCTAATTATTAACGTTCTTAACCGTTACACTTTATTTATGGAATAAAAGAGTAACGAAACAAAAGTCTTAAAGATCCTTCGGGTATATGACTAAAAGTATAATCCTGAAATACAAAATAGGATTTGCGAGAGGAAAATTAAGTACAACAAATAGATTTTATGAGTATGTTATGTCATGAACTTGTAATTGTGACAATGATCTTGTTTTTAAGCTTAACAGGGAAAAGTGAAAATCAGGGATGATGAAGTTTATCTTTTTAGACACTTATTGTGACTTTTTGTTCTATGATCCTAAAAGTTTACCAATGAGTAAGAAAACAATAACATTAATGCCCAACACAAATACGCTGTATTAGGAAGTTATTATCAAGAAAAAATATAAAAAGAAAAAAATCTTAGAAAATGGGAGACGGTGTGGATTTAATAACTTGTGATATCTTAACTCTCTCACAACAATCTTTGTTACTTTATTCAAAGGTTAGTTTGGAAATTTTCGAAGGTAATTTGGTATAAGACATAATATAGCGAAAGGACACGCAATCGTTTAGTTTGGGGAATTTTTATAAGTGTAAAATACACATATCCGTTTGTAACTAAAATAACCCAATTAAACCCAAAACAAAATCAAAAAAATGGCAATAATAAGATTGTAATTTGTGTTTGGTGTATGCAGGTACGGATAAGTCAAAAATATCAAGAAAACAGTCAAAAACGGATACGAGAATCAGAAGAGTACAAAGCCGAAAAGTCCTCAGCCAAATCTTAGCCCATTTCTCCTTTTAATAAAACACAAAGGCCAATCTTGCAATTCCCGAAAGTTATTTATAACTTGAAATAGGGGAATAGGAAAGAAAAGGACCATGTATGTAAACTCCCCAAAACTACAACAGTATTTTAACAATCGAAATTTGGCCGCCAAACCCATTTACTATTCTCGTCTCCTCTCCGTTTTCACCCCATGGTAAAACAAAGGGCTTATGGAAATTAAAGGGCTAGATGGTCAATTAAGGAGCTCATAAGTGCAAGGCAAGGGTCAAATCAGTCTTTCCAAAGGATTCATTAGCTCAAGATCAAGCTCAAGCCGCGTGGACATGCAAAGAAACACAAGTAAAGGTGGATTTTATGTGCTAAATCATCAGAAAACTGCACAATTTTCATATCAAAGGAAATGCCACGCTGGCAATCCTTAATTGTGTCACGATATTGAATCCAATGCCCACAACATAGATCAAAAGATATGAAGGGAATGGAAGCAGAGAATTAAATGAGTAAGGACATGAGCTTAAGTAGGCTAGAGGTTTTCTTCGTTCAGCTATAAATAGCCCATCTCCTTCTCACACACGAAGGATCCTCATCTTTTTATCTTCTTTTTTATCTATTTTTAAGTAATTTAAAGTCTACTTAAATTCGTATTTTTTCTATAAATGTAACTTTTCCTTTTTTCAAAAGTAATGTAATCAACTTCCTTCAGTCTATGAACGAAATAGAGCTTATTTGGAATTCAGTATTTAATCTACTTAAACCTTATATTCAGATAAACCTTACATGGATCTTATTGGATTTAGCTTTTGGAAGGGATCTTAACTTGGAAGAGATCCCAAGGACTTATATCCTAGCTTATTAATAAGCTAGGGAGCTTGTAGCTGCCTTTATTGGTTCCTTTTGTTTAGCTAAAGGATAAAGTAAGTTTCTCTTTTCAATTGTCTCTAATTTCAGTTTTAAATTGCTTAGTTGTAGTTTATATGCTTAATATTGCTTATTTGCTTATTCTCTTTGCTTATTAATGTTTAAATATCTCTTCTAGTGCTTATTAGTTATATTTTCTAGTCTGTTTTTGATAGTTATAGATAGTTAGTTACTAATTTCTGTCATAAAAACTCATAAAATCCAAAAATATTAGTTTAAATAATATAGATCTTAGATTAATGCTTGTTTAGTTGTTTAATCATGATTGCTAAGTTTGTCCTAAGTTAGTCTTTATCTGGTATTTAGAATTTGTTCATTAGATTTCTCTTAAAAAGATTTTCTCAAATCTGTCATAATCTAACAGGAGTGTTTGGTTTAGTGCACTCTTGATTTACACTAGCAGTACTAACATCAGTTAGTACTGCTGTACCTTTACACTACCAGTACTAACCATAAGTTAGTACTGTTAGCTTAGATTTTAGCTTGTCAAATTCAGTAGTTTATAAAAGATTTTAGTTATAGCTTATTATGAATTTACTTTAGTTTTCATTTTCAAGCTTATTTCAAACTTAATTTGTTTTCTTAAAAGTCAAATTGCAACAGGAACTTTTACACTATCAGTACTAACCTCAGTTAGTAACTGCAGTGTTATAGTTTTAATTTAAAACAGTAATTTTAGGATTTAGCTTATCAAATTCAGTAGGACTTGAGTTTTAATATAGCTTAATAGATTTTAAGTCTTAATTTGCAATTTCTAGCTTATTTTCCTAGTTAAATTTAGCTGTCAAAAGTCATAAAAAACCTGAAAACTCCAAAAACAGTACTTAGAATCTTTAGATTTTAATTTGTTAATTTAGCTTATGAGTCTAGATTTTATAGCTTATATAGATAGATTATAAGTAGTTTAATAAGTCCACAAAGTTTTAGAGTCCAGTTTAGCTTTTTAAAGATTTTAGCTTATTTGGATTTTGTGTTACTTTGCTTATTTCCTGAGTTTGCTTAGTTCATGATCAATTTCAGTAGCATAAAGGTAGTTTAAGTTTTAATTTCTTTTCATTTTTAGATTAAGCACATCATAAGCTTTCTAGATCACTTTTCCTTTTTAGATTTGAGCTTTATTTGAGCATTTTATAGCTGTTTAAGTGAAAATAAGCCCAAAACCTCACTTTCTGTAAACAGCTTAAAGATAAGCTCTTTTTGAGCTTATTATTGATTTTCAGCACAAGGTTCTTTTATTAAATTTGTTCATTATAGTTTAATCTCCAACTTTGCTCTTTTAAGTTTTTGATAATAAGCACTTTTCAAATCTCACCTTAATTCGGGCCTTAGTTTGTTATCGGGGTAGACCCTCAAGGACCATTCTTGTAATTTTTCTATTTTAGTTGTTTCTTAGTTAATCCTCGCCCGTTAAGTGCTCTAGCTCAGTTAATCCTTTTCCCTTTTGCACCATTAGTCCCTATTTTAGTTAGTAATAAGTTTTATTTAGTTTTAATTAATAATTAGGGTTAGTTTTAATTAGTTTAATTAGTCTCTAATAAAAAGATAAAAATTAGGGCTTTTATTTTTAATAATTTTCGGCACTTTTTTCTTTATTTAGTGAAAATTTTAGTTTACAATTTTAGGATTTAATTTTAGTCCATTTGCTTATTAATTGTGTTTCCAAGTTTGTTTAATTGTTCATTTTAATTTTTATTTTCATATCCTTCCAAATCAAATATCTTTGCTTCATTCAAATCAGGATCCGAACTTAAACGTGGTTTCAATTTCACTAGTCGTTGGGGAAACGACCCGGGTGATCATACTTACCCGGTTTAATATACGTATTTTATATTATATTATATATATTTTACGTGTATAAAACACCACAATCAGTAAACCAAACAGGTAATCAACCATGTAAATGAGTTTGTAAGCATTCATGTAAACACGTATGAAATCGACCATGTAATTGAGTTTGCAAACAGATTTGCACAAGCATGTTCTCACCCTAAAAATATATGGAAAACAAGTAAAACGTGGGGCTATAAACTCACAATATCCTTTAAAAACAATCACATTGTTATAAGGTAACCGAGTAAGTATAAGAGTTTGTAGACAAACATGTATCCCCCTCGCGGGTTTATAAAACATTCAAAAGATTGAAAAGCGAGGTTATGAACTCACATTGATGTTGTAGAACGATTGACAAATAGGCATCTGATATGCCCGACACAACGGAAGACGAAGCGGCTCGATCAAGAAGTTGCAGCTTAACTTAACTGCTAAGTCCCACTAGCCTAGGATAATGAATTTGGGTTTCCCGATGAATGGTTACGTCAACGCGACACGTTGACAAAAGATTTAGATTTCAAGTTGTAATAGTTTGGTGGTTGGTTAAAAAAATAATTTGAAAAGTAACGCAACGTGTGTAATATATTCTTTATATATTACATATAAAAATAAACCCTTATATAACTCGTACCGTGAGTTATATAACAAATAAAAACAATCTGAAGATTAATGTGACGTATATAATGCTTTGCAGGTATTATAATAATTTCGTCATGACATTTCCGTTTGTAAAACGATTCCCATATTCATAAAATCTCAACTTTTTCCCTTAATCAATATATGTTGCACTTATTAGCGTGTCAATATTTCAAGCACCCGCGTGTTTTAAATATACTATTTATTTGTTATCATATTTAAACTAAACCAAATAATAAACATCATATTTGTTTAACCAATTTAAACCACCAATATATTTATATATCCAGTTTATAATTTATATATCTCGTGTTATTTTTATTAGTCAAGTGTATAAACCAACGAACCCTTGATGATCTTTGTGCAAAACCAAACGAACCCTTGTTGTTTCGTTAAACCAAACAAACGGTCCCCTTTGTTGTCTTCTGTAACGCCCCGACCCAAAAGGGTAGAAGTATTACAAATATGGTGTGACATCAAAGGCATACATAATCATAACAC
>BQNB010166687.1:0-12926 GCA_026074375.1 Tanacetum coccineum | reverse complement strand
TCTAGAGAGAGAAAGTAGAGAGAGAAAGAGGGAGGAGGAGGATTAGAGAAAAAATTAGAATGAGATTAAGAAATACCTAGAGATACACCTAAGATACACCTCATAAATGAGGTGGTGGAGGGGTATTTATACCCTTTTACAATAATAAGCATAAAGCCCTTGTCTTTTAGACATTTACAATTTAGCCTCTTTGACTTATAGTCTTTGACTATTTATCATCTACCTAACCTATTACACATTAATATTTCATTATTTATTACAAGACATTTATCTCAATAAGATCGTCACTTTTATCAATCCTAACAATCTTCCCCCAAGGACCTCACAATATAGATCTCACTTTGATTGGCATTAATGATCATCAATTCCTTATTCGTAGCAATCATACACCCCCCCTAAGGAAAGATCATAGAGACTCTCTTAGTGACTTTGATCTTTGAACTTTAATGCTTGTTTGTCTTGATTCTTGTTGGAGTAATATTGGTTCTTGTTTCCAGTCCAAGCTCTAAAGATCTTGATCTTTAATCTTTTCATTTTCTTTCGCTTGCCTTTGAGATCTTCTCGAAATCATCTTTCTTTAACCGTCAAATTTATCATTCTTTACCGAGAATCCATCTTGATTTATCTTTGTAGCTTTTTCGACCAACAAACTCCCATACTTTCTTGATAGCTTACATCTTCCTCATGTGAACTATTGTCTTGACCAACAACTAGATGATTTTGAGGAAGTTCATTGTTTATAATCAAGTTTCGGAAGTGTAACTTAAACTTGAGTATGAATATGAAGGAATGAATATGACGGTGTTCTTGCTTCTGAAAGGTAGAGATGTTGTTGATGTTCTTCCCCCCAATTGCTTCCCCCCAAATAAACAACCATTCGTATGCACATACTTCACATTTCTTCCCCCTAATTGTTGCGCTCTATCGAAATATTCAGCTAGAACACTTCTCTTCCCCCTGATTGCATTTGATGACCATCAAACATAATCATAATCTTGTTGCACCTGAATATTCGATAGTGTAGTCATGTGTGAAGTGCGGTCGAAGCATGAGAGTCAACTACTAACTTCAATTCCAACAATCTCCCCTTATCAAAATTGTGATATCATAAGTAATCTTGGTAATCCAACACTTCACTTGAATGAATCAAGGAAATGTTGTTTGTGTTTTTCGAAAACAAATTTCGAAAAACACGATAACAACTAGATCACTTAGATTACTAGTTAACACTAATTGAATCATAAATCATTCATTTTCAAATTAGTGACCTACGTTCAGCGTTGGCTTTGATGTTAGCACTGGTAGGATTTCCATTCATTCATTGTGAAATACTTAATTTAAGTATCACTCTTGAATGTTCCGGCAATGTCACTAAGACATGCAATATCACATAGACATATAAGCGACTCTTGTACTTTTTGTATTTTTGATGTTTAATACAAATGTACTTTTGTGTCCTATGTGAGATTTATGATTTGATCTCTTTTGGCTCTAGACTCAATAAGTGCTTTTTGGTTTTAGTGATCGGAGGCTGGGTAGCCAACTGCCACAGTTCAGAAATCAACAATCTCGGAGGATGATGTCAATAGATTAGCATTTAATCTCCGTTACAATGAAACCATACTATCTATTGAGTGATCTTGAGTGACTGGAAGGTTGTGCACTTGCATCACTGGGTCCATGATTTACTTCTCAATACCAACTATCATCTAAGTGATATCGATAGATTATGTATTGACCCGGTTTTCTGCCTAAAGTTTGTGAGGCTTTTTTTTTCACCCTATATTCTCATACATATCTTTTTCATTCTTCAACTCCCCTTCAATGTTAAACTAACGCTTCCACATTATCATCATGTTGATGATTGTTCCAATATAACTCATGCCTAGATAACATTATTCCCAATTCACATTCTACTTCAATCATACCTACAAGACCTAAATCTCTCAATGGAATGTCCGCGGGTAGATCCCACCGGTTCTGGATTGGATCATGGATAAAAAACCAAAACCATACCACTTTATATCTATCTTTGATCATTGTGAGGTAGTTGATGATGGGTATTTAAGATTCGAAACCATAAACCATTTTGTAAAATACAATCAAAGAGTTGATATAAATCAAAACATTAACACTTTGAAAGTTTTCACTTTTTAGAAATACTCCCCTCTACACATGTGCTTTGAAATACAAAATTTAATTTAGGCACATTGAGGAAAGAGTTGATTGCCCTTTGAGTCTTAGATCACTATTGATATACCACACACCTTAAGCATTTATCTTCTTGATCACATTTTAATTCCAATTTTCTCCCCCATTAAAAAAATAGCATACCAAATTGATATTTTTGATACATTGGATTAAAATAGCTATATGAACATTGAAAACACATGGGAGAAAACGATATAGCATGATTTATGATTTGGAACCTTTTTTAATGTTTCTAAACAAATGAAAAATAGTTGCGTCAAAGTATATAAATATCTAAAACGTATGGTCAGTAGATTGCTCACTCCTCATCCTGTTAATTTCAGGAAACGGTCGTAACCGGACACAATCTTCACCATTTGCACGCTTATCGATATAAACATACTTGACCACAACTTCTTTAAATAGCGATTTATTAATCAGTTGTTTCAAAACAATTTCATATTTGAAATACAATTATGCATGAGCACAATATTTTTATACTATAATGAAATTAGCTCAAGCCAAGAAAGTAGTAAACTTCCCTTGTGAGGATAAAATACAAAAATGTATCACTTTCCTATATTTGAAGAATGATCCAAAGCTGACATATACTTAAAAGTTGATGACCCATAGCACACTTTTTTTGAAACAGATTTGAAAAAAATTGCTCGGGACAAAGAGAATTCCTCTTCTTTTAAAGAAAAAGCCGCACTGAAACGTACACATTCTTTTTTCTTTTTTCTTTTTTTAAAAACCGGTTTTTATAGAAATTTAATAATAACAAGCCAATTTGGTGACAAACTTTGAAAACATTTTAGAAAATCTTTTTTAAAAAAAAGAATAAATTTTTGATGCTCAAAACAAAGAAGATTTGCTCTTCTATAAAGGTAAAAGCGCACTGAAACGTACACTTCCCTTTTATTTGAAGATCGGTTACAATCTATCATATTAATTACAAACCATTGACGATGAGCTACAAAACTTGGAATGAATTAATTGAAAAGCTCAAGACCGAAAAGGATTTCCTCTTATTCGCATATATTTTTTATAAGGATAAATGCACCAGAACCGTACATTTTCCATTTTATTTACAGCACGGGTTTGCTAAACTGATATATGATTACAAACCAATGACTTGATCTACAAAAACTTTGTAATTTTTTATTTGAATAGCTCAAGACCCGAAAAGATTTCCTCTTTTCTTTTAAGCGATAAATGCACTGAAACTACATTTACCTCCTTTTATTGAAACACGAGGTTTCAATCTATATATGATATACTAACCATTGACAATCGAATTTAGACAACAAATTTTGGAACCCATTAAAGCACAGGTGCTAACATTTACCAAATTTTGAAAACCAATTGAAATAGAAGTGTCAAGTCGATGTAAATAATGAGTTCCAACAGGGCTTGAAACTGGAAGTTTCATTTGAAAACACTCTCGTGGAAACAACGAAGATTTAAAATTCCTCTTGAATATTCCATAAATTTTTGAAACTCGTGTTTCAAATGAGAGTTTTAAATCTTGTTGACGAAGAAGAATATCCATTGTTAATGTCAATTGATGAAACATCCTGAAAATTGTTTCGTTTTGAGAACTCTTAAAGCACTACCATTCGTTAGATTGAAGGTAGAATCAAAGTCATTCTGTTTTGCATCGCAAGCATTTCTGAATTTAGGAAAATTGAAAGATATCGAATGACTATGCTTGGGTCGCGTCCACCTCTTTTATATAACCGGTGAAAAACAGAGTGTGGGAGTAATCAAAAACGAGATTCTTTCCATGAAAGTAAGTGTTCTTAAAACTCTTTTGAGAATAAGATGCTATCAAAAGTGTTAAGATACCTTAATTGGGGCTCCACAACATGTTTTAACCGTGGTAAAACACGAGTGTGATGTAACAAAAGTATATGATTATTTTCATTTGATCCCTTATGAGGAAAAAATGTTTCAAAAACTTAAGGTTTCTTAGCACACTTCCTATCTTTTTGTAAAGAATATGTTGTAAACTGAGAAACCCTTCGTGAAAACGGTTTTGAAGATTCACCCGTGTGAACCTTTTGCCGTAAACACTTTCTTTAAAGTTTTTTAAGATTATGAAACATTGATTCCATTTGTGTCGATCAAGAGAAACTAACTCAACTTTGGTGGAAGCATTATATGAAGTCCCTCACTCATGATATCCTATTATTGACAAGAACGAAATCTTGAGATGCCAATTCTTTGATTCCAAATATGCACTTCCGTATTAAAAGCTGATCTTTTTTCATTTTTTAGGCAAAGACTGTGAGTTACTGGTTTTTGACACTACCTTTTGCACATTAACTTAGGGAGAAAGACCATTGATTATGAAATTTGAGGGAGAGTTATTCACAATTTATCAGCTGGTGCTTTTCCCAAAATTGAATGTTATCACACTTATTTTGCACAAGACTTACCTTTCAGATTGATCCAATTGAGTCCTCAAATGATTAATTTCTTTCAAAAATTGATCCTTTTCAGCTTTAGAATCATCAACCTTACGAGCTAATTGTCGTTCAAGAACAACTTTCGTATTTTCAAGTTTTTCAAAATACGCTTCGAATTTAGTTGTTCTGTTCGACAATTCAAGCTTGACATCATCAAAATCATTTTGTGTTTGTTGAGTTATGAATTAAAACCTATTACAAAGCTCGACAAACTTTGTTAGAAGCTTAACATTTATCATTATCACAAACATCTCCCCCGATACCATGTTTAAGTTCAGAAAATCCAACTCTTCTTTTAAAAATTCAATTTTTTCGAGAATGTTTGACATAGTTCCAGCAAAATTCAAACAATTAAGACTTCAAGATTTTCGTGTCTCGTCTTGAGTTACATTTGAAGTTTTGTTTGAACCCGCGACTTTTTGATTGATCAAACAATTTTTGAAAGTCAACTTCAAATTTTCATTCTCCTTAATTAATGACGCCACACGATATTTCAACTCAATGTTTCTCGTTTCAATCTCATCAAAATCGTCCTTAACTTTGGCTTCATCACATTGATGTGTCTCAACTTTTGACCTTTGAACCGACTCAAACAAATCTTTATAAGTCTGTTTCAAATGAGCATTTTCGAGTTGTAATGATGCCTTAAAATTCTCATTTTCAAGTGAGACTGTAAATCTTTTAATTCTAATTTCGGAGGCTCTTCAATTAAAGATTTTGCCTTGGTGACTTCACTTTGTTTAAGGTCCATCGGAGGAAGTTGAAACGGGTCATTATTTAATAATTTTTCAATTAAGCAAATATCTCACTCCGGATCGCAATCGGCATGATCAATTTCCAGTGAAATCGAATCATCTTAGATAAGCTTACGATTTCTACCAAATGAATCGGAAGATAAACTGCTCAGACGTCGAGGTGGGAATTCCACCCGAAGACTTATAATAGAAAATCCAAGTAATTCCGGACATACTCCTCACCAACTGCAATCATAGAATCAATTAGTTTTACCGCCTTATTCATTAGAAGAGGAGATATCTCCGTGTTTTGATCTAAATTAAAAGTGACGCTTTGTTATCAACCCGGACGTTATTTTTCATCTCCATTAACATCAATTAAAGCACAGACCTGACCTCAAAAAGGATCTTCCCAATATAAGGTACGCGAGATCGGCTTCAAAATTGACAACAACAAAATCTAAAAATAAAAATTTCCCAACATTGGACACAAACGTCTTTGGCGAGTCCTTAGATAAGTAAGCATCGAATCCGCTAACTCTAAAGTCATCCGAGTTGTATTAATTTCAGGTAAAAAAGCTTTTACCAAATAGAAAGGGGAAATAAGAATTATTCTACGCCAAGAACAGCAAAGCGTGACAAAACAATCCAATCCCGGTAAATTACATGGAAATAAGATACTTGTCGTGATCACGTGAAGCTTTACGGGAAGCTTTTTGAGGAGCATCGCCGAGCATTCTCCGTTCAACGGTAATCTTAGCTAAACACAAGCAACTATTCCTTTATTCTTGATCGAAACTCTAATCGACAGGAGCAAATCTTGGATTAAAATTAAAGCATAAGCGAATCATACATCAAAACGCGAAATCTTGAAACATTTGCAAAATCTTACTCTATGTTTGATTCTAAGCTTTGTCACAGACTTTCTGAATTAGTCGAGAAGTGATATGGAATATTTTGCATTTGGGTAAACAACTCAGGAAGCATTGGGTATCATAATGGAGTGGTTTAGGCAAAGTCTTGGAACATCGGTTTCCAAAATTGGAATAGGTAACTTGAGGAGGGATTTGAGTGTACTTCCTTGGAAATTAGATTGCTCTTTATCCGTTGTCTCCTCGTTTCTCATATCCACTACCTAAACAGGAGAATGACCTGAACGAGGTCCTCAAAAGCCCCACCACTTCGAGTAGTATGATCGCATAACTATCCTCACCCATCTGGAAAGGAAAGGTATAACACGGAAGAGAACCCAAATAAGAGGCTATTTTATGAAACATCCCCAATCATAGTGAATTGGCAAGAAAAATTATTGAAGAAGTAAGTAGAAACATCAATACGGCTGTTTAGATATTATCGTGTTTTTAAAATAATATTCTTAAGGGTCACCAATCAACAGATGATATATGTTTTGCATGTATCATCAAACAAATGATGTAATAAATTCTCATTGTAACACGTAAAAATCCAAATTGAAAACACACATGTTGAAAATTTGAATTATTTAGGCAACTTGAAAAGGTAGGTTATTAAAACCATCGGTTCGAAATTCGGAGCATGATAATTAAAGAGTCTGTAAAACCATTAATTCCATTAGAAATTATTCCCCGATAAAAAATATAATACCCTATACCAATAATTGTTGATAAACCTATATGACCATTTTATTGCATCGGAATCAAACCGGGTGGTGGTGCCATTTGATTACTAACACGATTCGTGTAAAGGGTGGGAGGGGGGGTGGATAACATAACTGTAAGTACCCGTAGTACCGCACAAACACTACCTGATAGATAACGGAAGATACGGACCTTATACCAAGAATGGCACCACCACAAGTAACTCAAAGTTTCCTCAACCGCTTTAACCGGATAGGCGGGACAACTTATTCTTAGAAACAATCTCAGACTAAGTCGAAAGTTAGTCTGGCAAGCCTTATCAAACTCTCATCCGTCTTATATATCACTTTCCTTAGAATCGTATCATCCAAGACAGCATTTGGTTTAATTTCGTGGAATAACGCACTTATGATTAATTCTTCAAATATATTCAAGGCCTCTCTAACGACTTACTCAAAAGCTTTCCAACCGCCACGACATATAAGGAGTCTTGATCGATGTCGTTAAAACCGTTATAAATGGTAACCAACATGATTTAACTCTTCCGTATGATATCCAGGTGGGGACAAGCAAAAATCATTTCTATAAATCGTTCTCCCACAGCTTCACAAAAAGAACACATCGAACTTTTTGGTAAAACAAGAATTTATTCTTTAAGTAGTGGAACTGTCGAAGGAGAGAAAAATTGATTCACAAATTGGTAACGAGATCCTCCCAAGTCAAGATTGAATTAGGAGGTTCTTTCTCGTACCAAGTATTTAGCAGCCCCCTCGAGTGAATATGGAAACATCATTAGCTTAATCACATCGTTGGCACATTCCTAAACGTAGAGTCAGGTAATCCTTTGAAACTATTGATAATGAGCAAGAGTATATCGTTCACTAAACCGTATAAACGGGTTCGCTTGAACCAATTGTAACAAATTTGTTTTAATCTCAAAATAATCCGCATTAAATTCTGGTAAAACGATAGCTTCTTCGTACCCTTCCGTGGGTGCTCAGAGTAGCTCTTCCATTGTACGTTCCGCCATTGGTGCAACGATAGCACGAAGCTCGGGTTCGACTATGTTTGGAGCACGTCCTTTATTTCGACGTCTCAGAATGGTTACGTTTGAATTATTTGGAAAATTGGAATTTCTAGTGCGCATGCACTAAACAAACAAATGAAATGAGAAAAGAAAATATTTTTTGTGTTTACCGAATAATCAACAAACTTAGGGTAACTCTCCGAAGTAAAATAAATTTTACAAAAGAGGTGTGCCTTTTTCGTAAGTGACACAAACTGTAAATTTTTTTAATCTTTGGTTCGGGAACTTATTGATGGATAATACTTCAATTGAAAGTATTATTTGTTGGTGTTCTTTTACTAACTTGGTTAATTTTTTTATTTCTTAATGAATTCACAAGAAAAATCAAAAAATCCGGAAGAGCAAATATTTTTGTATTTTTCTTATTTAATAATCTTCTACTTATACTAAAAAGAAAAGAATTTTTTTTACTTTTATATTTTAAATTTTTTTTAAGCGTAACTTTCGAAGACGAAAGGTTCTCCAAATCACGATCAACAAACTGCAAACGAAGGAATCTTAATCACAAATCCTCGGCAGCGGCGCAAAAAATTGATTGGTGGTCAATTATATACGTAATAATATCCAAAGTATAGAATATTCCAAAACTACCCTTGAGGACAAAGGTAGTAGGAAAAATCTTACAAAAATACCACACGTAAGAAACCGGTAAGTGATTACCGGGTCGTTTTCCCAAAGATTTATGAAATTGAGACCACGTTTGTTATTTGGACAATGACTTGAATTGGATCAAAGAAGATAATATTTTCTAATATCCCTAATAGTATCAAATGTAAGGGAAATTAACCAAACTAACGAAAAATCAATATGGAAAGTAAATCTAACTAAAAACGCAAACGGGAACCCTAAACGTGACTAAAAACCCAAATTTTCCAAAAATAAACCAAAATGAATTTATCACTTTTTAATAGACTCTAATTAACTAAAAAGTAAGATTAAAGAAAACTAGAATGAAAATGGAGATGATTTGAGCTTAAAAATACGAAAAACGTGAACGGGAATGAATCCCGTTCTTTAAAAAATGAAAATTTTGCAACTTAAACCCTACAGAAGCAAAACTATTTTTTTCTAGAAACTATATGATAAAAGAAAATTTTCTAAAAAAGAATTATAATTTTTTGACTTTTTTACAATTTTTTATGAATTAAAAACGATTTTAAAGAAAATTAAATATAAAAAATACTAAACATTTTATAAAAATTATAAAAAATAGCTTGAACAATGAGGAATCTAAGAAAAATAACTTGAGAAACACAGCTTATTAAATAAGCTGTGAAATAAGCTAAAACAGCTTATTATACTAAAAGCCTTAAAACATATATAACTAATAGATTTTGCAAAAGTATACCGGATGAGCTATTGTAGCACAATTGTTAGTGTGTGGGGTTTTAAACCTTGGTGAGGGTTGTATAAGTCCTGGGATCTAGCCTATGCTCAAGAACCCGTCTGGTCTATCCCACTATCCCAAGTGTTTTTGTTTTGGCCATTTTTTTATAAATTTTTAGAAAACTTGAAAATGAGCACTTTTTACAAAGACACTTTGTTTATAAAGCACAAATAAGCTCTAAAATAAGCTAAACAAGATAGAATAAGCTTAAAAACTATTAAGTTCTAAAAACTAAAACAGGCAATAAGCTATGTCTAAAAAGTATATAAGAACAAAAATAAGCACAAATCATAAGCTAGATAGACAGAAAAGCTAAAAGGCTTAAAATCACTTAAAATTCATACTAGAAAGCAAATAAGCTCAAATAAGCTTATGGCAAAACTAAATAAGCTAAAATGGGTTTATACTAACCTAATAAGAAAATCTAAGCAAGAATTAAGCAAAATCAATAAGCAATAAGCTAAAAGAAAGAAATAAGCACTTAAAGAAAAACTGAAAACCAAACAGGCCCTAAGGGTATCTTTGAGCTATTTTTAATAAGCTAAATGACCTGTGTACTTTGGCTTATTTCCCTAAAGAGTATACCTAGAATACTACTTAAAACAACTTTCAAAAAGCATTTTGAAGATCAAATAAGCAAAGAAAAAGCACTTTGAAAACAGACAGAATACTCAGCAAATACTTAGTTTTGTATTTGATTTGAAAGGACAAACAACTACTTTTTACCTTAAATTCAGATAATCAAATAAGCTTTTCAATGCAAACAAATTAAGATTACCTTAAGTTCTATTTGTAAATTAAAAGTCAAAACCTAAAAGTGACTTTTACCCTCTGATAATTTGAATTGAAACTGGCAACTTTTCTATTTTCATATCTGATGTAGTTTGCACAGATACTTACAACTATGAGTGCAGACCTAAAGAACTAATTTCTACACTTTAAAAAACTACCTAAGACAATTAAATCAATTATACAACAAGATACTACTTTAAGGCTAAATATACTACTAGGATTAAACTCAATGAATCAATGATACAAAGTATAACTATAAAATCTTTTTATAAAAACTTATAATCAAAACAAACAAACTACCTAGATATCCATCTTACAAACGACAAATGAAGTTTCAAATTAGTTTGAAGAAACAAGATGTCACAAGCAGTACAAACACATAGTTAGTAACTAGTTGTGCCAAACACCCCTTTAAACACAGTCAAAATCATTTAAGCTTATGAAAATTCAAATAAGAGTTCAAAACTAAGATACCAGATACTATAGAGCTAAAAATAGACAAAATGTATAAAATCCTATAAGCAAATAAACCAGAATCAATAAACTAATAACTATGCTATATTTTTTTGGTTTTTTGACAGTTTTATATAAAAAAAATAAAAAAATAAATGAAAACTAAGATCCAAACTAACTAAAAACCAATAAAGCATATGATATCAGAATATAAGCAGAGAATAAGCAGATACAACAGAAATAAGCAGGCAATAAGCAACTATAAGCTGAAATGTAAAGTAAAAGCGTTAAAAAGGAAAAAAAGAAAAACAGTCATCAAGAGCCTTTGCTCTAAACAAGGCCTTAAGAATAAGCTTAATTAATCTATAAAAAAAGATCTAGCTATCACAAGGATAAGCAAGTAAAGTCCAATAACCCCCTTAAGTCCAATAAGCTCTTCCAGGGTAAGCTTATCATCCAAAGCAATCAAATCCATCCATAGCATAGGTATTAAACTGATTTTAAACGTGTAAGTAAATTAGTGATCAATTTGAGTTCAATCTAAGCTTAGAGACTTAGATGAGCTTGAGATGAGCTTATTAGAAGCTTATGAAACAATAATAGCTTATTTATCCAAGTTTATATGTAAGTAAGCTTTGAGAAAGGTAAGAGCATAATAAGGAAACTTGATTTCTATTAATAAAACAGCTGATTACAATACTAAAAATTGAAATGACATTAAGTAAACAATAAGCTAAAACATTTTTATAGAAAGATCACAAAAGCTAAATTTTATAAGCTGAAAATGTAAAAAAAAATCTATATCCTTCCGTGAGAAAGAAGGTCTTGTATTTATAGCTGAGAGAGAAGCTTCTAGGCCTCTCAACATACTCCTCCAAGCTTTGATCTCGTCCCTTCCTTTAATGCCAATCATTGGATCCTTTGTTTAAGCCGTTGGATCAAATAAGTGAGCACACGGATTGCCAGCGTGGCATTCCGTGTGTCAGAGTACTTGTGCTTCTTTACCAAAGGTTTTAGTGCAAAAATTTCCTTCCTTGTGTGTTTCCTTGCATCCACGTGTGTCATTCCTTTTGTCAATTCTAGCCAATGGGAGGCTTTGGTGACGTCTTCTTTTGCCACATAAGAGCTTGGTACTCGAATCTTAGAGCCATGCTGACAATTGGGATTTACCCTTTGATTTTGATGCAGGGTAAAACGAAGAAGGAGATGAACAGTAAAAACGGGCTTTCCCGCCCTTTTCTTTTCTTTTTATATCTTTATTTGACCCGGGTATTTGGTAGTTTGACTTGGGCCTGAGTTTTAATAATAAGGGATTTGGGCCGGGTGTTTGGGCCATAGTAAAAAGGGTTTAGTTATAAAGGGATAACGACCGTTATCTCTTTTATAAAAAGGAGATAACGGTGTTATGGTTTAGGGACTTATGGTGAAATTTGGTTTAACATTTAGGGCATTTTGGGTATTTTGAGGATTTTGTCTTTTTGTGGTTGACCAATGTTGACCAAGGATTGACTATGTTGACCATTGATAGCAATTTTCGGCTCTCTTGAACTCTATCCGTTCTCGTGTCCGTGTTTGTCCGGTTTTGACCATTTTCTTGTGATCTTTGCAATATCCGTGCCTACACATTCATAAACAACAAAATACACAAATACAAGCATATTTTTGCACATTTTGATCATTTAAGGGCCATTTTGGATATAATAAGGATATGTGATTTCTCACATATCACCCTCAACAAAGTAACCTTTGTATAACTTAATTAAACGTTGGGTAACCTTGTTAACAAACCCGTGAACATTAGTAACCCAGATGAACAAAATGGAACTATAGTTACTTAGACCAACTTTTTTGGAAACTTTAGTACACTGTTTGTGTATTAAGCCTACTCTTTAATACTCGATGTATTGACAAGACAATAGAGTTTTTTTTTATGTTTTTTGGTTCTGTATCTTTTGCATTTTACAATTTCTGACTTGTAAAATTTTATAGTTTTTGTTTTGCATTTTTTTATAGTTTTACCCACTTGATTAACAGGAGAATACATTTTATAGTATGTATTTTTTATGTTTTACTACTTTCACTTGTCAAGCTTTATGTTTTACTTCTATTTTCTATTTAGTTTTTTTAGAGAAAAGTGCAAATATGCTCCCTGTGGTTTTCCAAATTTGCAGATTTGCTCCCCAACTTCACGAAAGT
>BQNB010166686.1:0-14084 GCA_026074375.1 Tanacetum coccineum | reverse complement strand
ATTACATAAATAACTTATGTTATTTACAAATTAGGTTGTTATTAGAACGATGTCTTCTCCCAACCACTCTACTTCTGATATTAAGGATACTTTTTCCTCTATGAATATTCTTAACTATATTTCGGTCTCATCAGATTATTTCCCAGCTTCATTAGGAAGCAATTCTTTTAACTCTTCGGAAAACTCTAACGATAATATGATTCCACCGGTATTCTCATCTTTTTACAATAATCCTTGTTTGAAGGACGTACAAGCATTTTATGCTAAGGAATTACCTATTTCATCACCAGATCCTATTACTTCACCAGCTATTTTTGACTCCATCTCCGGTATTACCACCATTACTACTATTTGATCCCTGATATTTCTTTGTTCCTGAAAAACTATTACCACCTAAGAAGTAAATCCATTCACCATATTCTTCCTCAACTACGTTATCTAATTCATCTCGGAATCAAACTTGTAATTTGGTATCACCATCCTTCTCAGTTTATACTTCTATCCAGACTTCAAAAGAAGCGGTTAGGACAAAAGGATAAGATTGCCTTTGCTCATTATAGAATTTTTGATCTTGAACAAATCATTGATAAAATCCAAGCTCGTCACCAAACAACTCAGGAAGATCTTTAGGATGTCATCTACCGGATTAAAATCATCAAGCTATTTATAACTTTATCCTAGCCACGGGATGTGTGGTATAAATAAAAACGCTTGTCAAATCTTGACTATGTACAGTAAGAAGGCAAGTTATTTATAAAGGCAATCCCGTTTCGTATCTTATTGTTTCCAACTTATCGCTCTTTCATCATCATTTCCACCAATTGCATCATTATCTCCGTCTTCATGAATCATACCATAACCCCTAAGTGCTTAAAATTCAAAAATAAACATTTCTCTTTAAGCATTTTAAGCATCACATTTTCTTTTAAATATTACCTTTCTAAACTTGTGATGTCATTCTTACTACATGTTCTCTTATGTTGATAGAATGCCTCCCAAAAGGACGTCAACATCCGAAACACCGGCCATAACTTTAGCTGCCATCCAGCAACTGATTAATGATGGCATTTCCTCAGCTCTAAAAGCACAAGCTGCATCAATGGCAAGTGATAGTAATCCCAATAGGAACACCAGACCTACAGGAACTCCTGTAGCAAAAATGGGAAACTATAAAGAATTTGTTAGCTGTCAACCTTTCTACTTTAATGGTACGGAAGGAGCAGTTAGCCTCATTCACTGGTTTGAGCGGACTGAATCAGTATTTTCTCGTAGCCATTGTGCCGAAGAAAACAAAGTGACATATGCTACCGGTACTTTAACCGATGATGCCCTGTCTTGGTGGAATTCATATGCTCAACCTATTGGAATAGATCAAGCCAATCAAATCACTTGGGCCAAATTGAAAAGACTCTTAACCAATAATTATGACCCTCGAACTAAAGTCAAGAAAATGGAAGACGAATTTTACAACTTGGTTGTGAAAGGAAATGATCTTAAGACTTACATTAGGAGATTTCAAGAATTAGCCGTCTTATGCCCAAACATGATACCAAACGCCGAGAAACTTATGGAAGTCTTCATCAATGGATTACCTAGAAGTATTGAAGGAAACGTTACTGCCTCGAAGCCTCAAACTTTAGAGGAAGCCATCAACATAGCCCAGAGGCTAATGGATCAGATAATAAAGCATGATTCTGTGCAAGAAGCTAATGACCGTAAACGAAAGCTTGAGGATAAGGGAAACATCATCAACAACAACTATCAGAATAACTATAACAATAACAACCGTAACAATGATCACCACCCGCAGCAGAACAAGAAGCAAGAAACCTTTAGGACTTATACTGCTACCAATGGGTATACTGAGAATCGTCCCTTATGTGAAAGGTGCACCCTACATCACATAGGTCCTTGTACTGTCAAGTGTCAAGTTTGCAACAAGATAGGTCACCAGACCAAGTACTGCAAAAATAACAAGGCCACAGGAAAACATACTTAGGGATGAGCTTAATTTTGTTCACTTTAGGATTTCTACCCTAGAAACAACTCTCGAGGATATACAAGTCTCATCAGAATCTTCTTCAATCTAAAAACCCCAATCATCAATCCTCGTTGTCTGTTACTTTTATCCTACTACAAGATACTTAGCATAAGTATCAACTCTTTTTCATATGTAAAGTTCGTATGTAAAGTTATCCATGAAATAATAAAGTGATGATTCCGTTACATCTTGTTATCTGATGATATCAAAACTCGACATTATTTGTCAATTCCATCGATTCTATTATGTTCAAACTCTGAATACTCTCCTCATACCTTTGAAACATAAATTATCATCCTCGATTATATGGGCGTCAGTACAATCAACATCTCAATATTATCTAACAATTCATGAGCATATCATTTTTCTACACATTACCATATCGTGTCTTTATGCTTAGGTAAGACGATTTATGATTATCTTATTGAATTAAATTAGGTCACTTCTTCATTTGAATAAGGAAATTATAAACCTCTGAACTATGAATTTATAAATTCTCAATTACAAGGAGTTGAACGCTTCTTTTTGTAAATGACAAATTATAAATAAATAGGCTTAAGTATATAACATACGTACAAACAAGTTTCTTTCAATCCGTTTGTACAAACAATTCCTTAATCATTATAATTATTACCTTCAATATTTGTTCATTTTCAAATCTGTATCTCACGTGATTAGCAACTCTCTTACAAATTCATAATCATTCCTTGACATCACTCATTCCATGATCTCTATATTCTAACTGTTATATTCTGCAACGTAATAACAAGGAAACATACAAGAATCTATACAATGTCAAATGATTTCAATACCACTAGGTATGAAAATTTTGACAAAGACTTGTGATAGCATTCTTATTCGATGTTGACTTTTAAAGGTTAATGAATAACGATTCTTTACAATCACAGTAGCACAGCAGAAGTATGGTAGGCCCATGACTCACAGGTTCCATAAATCGAAGTATTTCATCCAGGTTCTATCAGGATCTGAAGAAATTCTATTGGCTGTCATCAAGAGGTGTAGTCTTGAAAATAAGTAAACATGTGAAAGGAAGTAATTATAATTATGGTGTACAACATAATTATAAATGCATCACACATGTGGATTTGTGACCTTGATTAGCCTAACATAAAAATCAAATTCATACCCAGTACCTACATCTAATCCTAAATAATATCACTACAACTTTCAACTAAATCTCGGGACGAGATTTCTATAAGAGGTGGAGACTATAACAACCCAAGAATTTTCATCAAATACAAAACATATTTTTCTATTATCACAATTGTACGGGGAAATTTTTTGCTTTATTACATTAGTTGTATTGTCAATATCTCAGTATGTCATGTAACTTACATAACTAAAGTAGACGAGCTCACGCAACCTATCTATGGTCATCCTGTCTTCATATATGTCAAGCAAATATCATAAAATGTCAAGTCAATATCTTAATATGCTTATTACAAAGTACATTATTTCTATAATGTACCATTTGCAACGTTATATCAAAACGGGCTATAAACCGTTATCGTATACCTCTAAACCCTAAATTTCATGAAAGGATAATATCTAAAGTGAATGTAGAAGCTACTAAAGCATATATACAAGTAACATGACATCTCATTTAAAATATAAACTCCCTCCAAGTCAAGTACAAGTTTTCAAAGCACAATGTACAAGTCATTAAGCATGATATCCAAAATAGCCGTTTTACCTTCAAATTCTTTACCACCACTTTTGTACAAGCTAATACACTCAATGTACAATGTGTAAACCCTAATTATTCTATTCATAAGCTTTCATACACATTTTTACACTCAAAACCCTAATTCAAAAGTCAGAAACCCTAACCCCGACAAAATAGTAAGTCATTGACCCGTTCTGTTTGAGTGCGCCATCAATAACCCAACGACACTCAAATAAGTTGGTAATAACTTAAATTACAACATTTAAACTATCATTTATGTCCTATCATCATTTCATCATTTTAACTACAAATATTCAAAGGATATTAAACAGAAAACCCTAATCTAGTTTTATAACCTTAAGACTTATAAACTAGGCCCTTGTTCAGAATCGGTCAGTCTAATATAACATAGAGATTTGAGAATAGCATTAAGGATTTCTAGAGATGTTTTGGGTATTAAGTGAAAACACTAGGTTGTAGCCCTATGTATTGTGATCATTTTTCCGATGGAATCAACCCGATTCGACGTTGGATGAATTAGTTATAGCCGAAATGGCAAAGGTGCGCAGATTCGGCACACTTGTAGTAAATGGATATTATCACTAAATTGTGTTATAGTAACACCCAAATTTTTGTAGAGTACTCAAATATCTAACAATGCTCACTGGTTTGAGCTTCAACGGAGTTACGGTTTGCAAATGACAACCATTTTACCAAGACTGATGTTGGCTGTCCAAAAACAGCCATGTATAAATCAAACCAAACACCCCTAAAACGTCTAGAACCACCTCCACCTTGCACCATAGCCTTCCTTACTCATCCCATAGCCTCTCCACATCACCCTATAGCTCCCACACATGTCCTCACCTGGTCTCTTAGCATCCTTAGTCACCAAGTTCCAAAATTACTATAAATAGGGGTATTATGCCTCCATTTCAAATCATCCCCCACTTCTTCTTTCTATAACCCAAGTGAGCAAACATTCTCTGCTCCATATGATCCTAGGATCATCTAAGAAGATCATTCAAGCAAAGCTTTGAAGATTTGAAGCCCCGGGAACAAGATACAAGGCGTACGAGTGGAAATACTACCCGAAACGACCCGTTTCCACCATTTTTGATCCTTGAAGCTCAAACCCAGGTTCTGGATGTTCTACTTCTGCTCCTACACTCTTATAATGTTCATATGATCCTAAATAAACTCTTGTTAAAGTTTCATAACTCAATTCATGCTCATTTTCTGTTTTGATCCAAAACCGTACACCCGAAACCCTAATTTTATGTTTTTCTTAAAACTAAATGTTATAATGATTAAATATTGTTATAATCTATCCTAGCATGCTTAACTAATGTTAAAATAACCACTTTATTGATTAATGAAGGAATTTGAACTTAAAACCCGCGCGTTTACGTTTTGAAACCCTAATTTGACCCGTTTTGCTTCCTAGCTTAACGAATCGTTATTTTAAACTTGCGTTGCGTTAAATCTTCATATTTTAGTTTATTATAACTTATAAATGTCTATTGAAATGTTAAAATAAGCTTGCATGGCAATTTGGACATGTTTTGTAATTATAATCCATGCAAGGGGTATATATCGTAACTTTCGGAAACGAAAACTATATAACAAAAAACCTCAAAATGTTTATTTTTATCCAATTTTATAACTATAGGGGATCCTATTATGTCACTTTCCAAAGTACAAGGTTTACTTTGTATATCTTTTAAACTTGAAGGACCAAACTCGTAAAAGTGCAAACTCCGAGGGTATATTTTGCCACTTTTCATTCTTAAGGGTCTAAAATGTAACATTTTGAAAAAGTATAAAAATGTATTCAAAACATTACAAGACATAACTTTATTCTCAAGGGTATATTTTGCCATTTTTCATTCTCAAGGGTGTATTTAAAACCTTACAAAACATAATTTTAATTAATGCTTGATGTGCTTAACATTTCCAGATATAGATCAAAACGCTTAAAACCGATTATATCGTATCACAATACTAGGGAGCTTCATATTAAGGGGTTTCATCTTGGTTGACTGAGTTGTTGGGTTTACGATTTAAAGTGCCCTAGCTCCTCAAACGTTTACTGAATGATCTCTGAATTATGATGGCCCGAACGGTGATACAATACTCCATAATAACTCCATCAAAGATGATATTCATTATAAAACATATTCAATCTTCCTAAGACTTGACATATTACCTCAGGTTGTGTGTTGCGTGACGTGGCTGTTTACTATCATTTTGCTATATCAACCTTCCTTGTTAAGATTGTGATAAGGTCGTCAGCTTTCATTTTGGAATATTTATTACAACTACCTATTAGGTGAGATTCATAACCTCGCCTTTACTTATTTACATGTTTTATAAACCCACGAGGGGGATACATGCTTGTTACAAACTCTTTTACATACTCGTTTATCTTATAACAATGTGATTACTTTTCAAAGACTTAATGAGTTCATAACCTCACATTTCAATACTTTATAAACCTGTAATACCTGCTATAAACCATGAATACAAGTGTTTTCCAGACTATATGCTAACCTGATATACCATTACAATTAATGTCTAAGTTACTTTATGCCAAAAGTCCCTCATTATCATGGACCATTAATCACTTACGGGTGAACGCGAATATTGTGGATAGATCTATCAGGATTGACGAATCCTGTTTGTGTTAGCCGGATAGGTAACCAAACACACTATATTTGAATTTCATAGGTATATGGCAATTACCTACACCGAGGGCCATTATCTCTCTCTCTCTCTATATATATATATATATATATATATATATATATATATATATATATATATATATATATATATATATATATATCACATCATTTTGGGTATATATATACACTAGTCAGTTTGTGTGCCATGAGCTTAGACCAGACAAGGAACATGACCAATCAGACCAAACAGACCAAACAAGACAATAACGCAGTAATACTTGTTAACTATGATAATTGTGATTCTGTTGCAATTATTACTGAATAACGGGATATAATAACAACACCAATTTTCAATAATAAATGTGTTTATACAATTTATTACACTAATGATTTTAATCAACTATATTAATATCAAACCTATGAATTTCACTCAACCTTTGTGTTGACTTTTTAGCATGGTTTATCTCAGTTAATTGAGCAATATACGGTCCACGGAGTGGCATGGACTCGAATGTGCTAAAACTTGTAATCATTCACATTGTATGAATTAGATATTGGACTGCCTTTGTAAAACTCTGATTTGAAATAAATGCTAACCGTAACTTTTGAACAACGTCTCTTTTGGTCGTTTTTTCTATGATTATGATTGTTGTTTTCCATGAAGAATTCCCCATTAGCTTCCGCTGCTATATTGCGTTAAAAATTGGGGTGGTTACAGTGTATAAGTGCATAAGTTTTCGACAATCTTATCTTCTTCTTCGTTGTATCAACCCCATTACCCCCTGTTTATGAATACATTTAAAAATCACCAAAACCAATAGTTGTTCATCTTTCTTTGTGTGTATATCACGTTTCAGAACACATATGTGACAAATTGAGGCTAGATTTCGAACTAAATGTCATTACGTGTCTATAATCATTCTCCCCTACAAAATTTTGAGGCCCTGATGCGTGTTGACCACCCTGCACATGCTTCAAATCCGCCCTGCCCCTAGTTCAACCCACCCGAGCCTATGCTTTTCACGATTCTCGTAATTTTTTTGTGGATTCCGGATTATTAATGAAGAACATTATTAACTCTTAAACCAATCGTTACACCCAAATCGCCTTAGCCTACCTTGTATGTACTCACCTTTAGTACATTATTGTTTTAACCCAACTTAATTATTGAGTACACGGTTGCTAAGTCCTTATCATGTAAATACAAGTTTTAGGGAGGATTGGGAATTCATGGTAGTATTCATCTTATGATAATTGAGGGGAAAAAGTAAATTTATTACCCCCAATAGAGCTAATAAGCTCCATGTTATGTAGATCCGCCTCAATTCGGGGTCCAAGAATAGTTCATTTTTAAAGTATCGTAAAAGTTCAAGTAGTAGGGGTGCATCTATAAGCTCCAAGTGATGTATTATGTTCGAAAAAAAAGAGAAAAATAAAGAGAAAAACAGAAAAGAAAAAGAAAGAGATTGATGTAGAGTTGTGTAGAGTTTGTATATCTTCGTCCGAGTCTTGGCTTAGCAACCAAACCAATGTGTATTCTTATAAGTAATTAGCTAACCCGTCCACTCCAAATTCACCCAAAGCCACCCAAATGTATCCCATCCATTTCTATTTCCATATATGTTATCTTACACCTACACCCCACAACCCTTTAAACGACCTCTTAGATAGTAATGAATAATATTTGCGCCTAGCGGTGGAGGTTTGATCCTTTACCAAGCATATCTTAATTTATATGCTATAACAGGTAATGAGTGTTGGTTTTCCGTTTCCCTATTATGTTATAATTTATTATACACCCGAGAGAAAGAGAGAAATCTCAAACACATAATAAAGGTGCTAGTATATACTTTTCGTGCTTTTAATTATGAGATCTAGAAGGTTGTGTTGTAAATTACTTTTAAATAGTAGGTTAAATGACCCTCATATTGTTATTGTCTAGGTAGAAAAGCCCATTTACTTGAGGACAAGCAAATCCAAAGTGTAGGTGTAACACCCTGATATTTCAACATAGCATCGGAAGCTAAACTGGGGTATTACTTCATGAAACAATAGTCATAATCATAAAAAACGACTCATAAAGAGATGTTTTGGAAAATTTAGTTATCATTCTGTAATATTTTAGAGTTTTACAAAAGGATGTCCCAAAATGAATATAAAACATAGTATTTGAATGATAACAGGTTTGGACGTCTTCAAGTCCAAGCCACTTCGTGCCTTAAACAGCTAATTTCCTGAGATAAACATGCTAAAAAGGGTCAACACAAAGGTTGAGTGAAATTCATAGGTTTATAATATAATGATTGAATACAAGTTAACATAAATGGTAATAATTGTATAATTACAATTATCATGGAAAACAGTATTATTGTACTAAACTCATGACACTCAAACATTAACATGGAAATCATATCAATGATATTTAAGGAACAAATGTCCTTTTGGAAAGGTAATTTTCCAATTACCTATTGTTTCTCAAATATAGTGCGCTTGGTTACCTCACTGGTAAACACAAACGGGATTCGTCAATCCTGATAGATCTATCCACAAATATTCGCTTTCACGTTACGGTGATTAATGGTTCATGATATAAGGGACATTGGCAATGGAGGAAACTTAGGCAATAATATATCAAGATAGCATACAGTTGGAAAATACTTATATTCATGGTTTATAGCATGTATATCCCCACTGGATTTGGAAAACATATAAAAGTGGGACTATGAACTCACCTTAATAGGGAAATCTGTTTAATGAGAAAAGTGAATCAAATGGAAGTAAACGGCTTCGTCACGCAACCTAAGTTAATATGTTAAGTCTTAGTTCGATTGTTTATATTTCAAAACTTTATTTCATAAAGTTTAACGTAAATAGTTTTAGTTTATTAATTTGTAAAAAATATCGCATCACTGTTCGGGCTATCATAATCTAGAGGTCATGTAGTAAACGTTTGAGGAGTTAGGACACTTTAAATCGTAAATCCAACAACTCGTTAATACGTCTACCCAAATGATACCCCTCACATGAAATTCCTTATTAACGTGCTACGTTTTTAGTGATAGAATATAAATGATAGGATTTTATCTTTTTAAGTTTCTCCAAAAGCTAGTGGATGATAAATTATGTTAAATATATAACATAATTTGTTTATAAGTGTTTCGATCGATAAATGAAACACTAGGTATGTCGGGTTTTAATAAATTGAGTCTTTATAAACCGTTAATACATTTTGTTTTATTAATATAAAATGTTATGCTTAATCCTTATAATTTTTCAAAATGCAACATAACCCCTTGGTACAAATAGTTTTACAAAACAATCCCTTTCATTTTAAAAAATTAAATGAATTTAATTAATTTTAATCCCAAACTTATAGTTTTGGCAAAATAGGTCCTTTTAGATTAAGTTTAGGATATTTACAGTTTTGGCCCAAAAAGTATACAAGTTTTCAAAATGCGCAAGTTTTCCCCTTAATGCACCATTCGATTTGCATTTTTAGTCCAAATTTCATAACTTTGTATTTTTGAATTCAATTTTGTACTGGCAGCATATTAGCTTATTCACAATAAGCGAAATAGGGGAAAGTTGGTTTTATAGATTTAACAAGCTTATAGCTTATAAAATGAGCTTATGGTCTCGTTAGCCCAACAAGGGTGCATTTGGTTTGGAAATTATAAGCCAAAGGCTTATAGCTTTCAAGGTTTGTTTCAAAGCTTAAAGAAACGATAGTATAGCTTATTTAAATAGCTTATAAGACCAGCTTATAGCTTATGGCTTATATGATAAAAGTGATTCTTTTAAACCTTTAAAGGGCATGTTTGGTTTAGTAAAACCAAATGAATGACTTTATGGTTCAAAGGCTTATACAAGTGGCTTAATTAAAGCTTATGAATGATCTATAAATCATCAAGAGCTTATTAAACGAGTTATACGACTTACTAAGAGATATAATGGTTCGAATGGCTTGAAATGGATCGAATAACCCTTGGAGATGAATCAAGAACCCTTTTATCTTACACCTTGGTTTCTTCCTTGGCTTATACCTCTTTCTTTCTCTTCTTTGGCTTAAACTAGGTTAAAAACAAGTGAAAGTGTTTGATATAATTATGTGTTGTGAAAATGTGTGTGTGTTCGAGTATATATAGGGCAAGGATGTTAAGATGGCTAAGTATTGCATCCTTATCAAGATGTAGGGACTAATGGAAGCTAACTTAATGAGATGTAAGGTGATGGGAAGGGTTCGAATAACAAAGGTGGTGACAAGGTGGTGGTAAGGTGTCAACATAGTGGTAAAAGGGTGATGACAAGGAGGTCACAAGGTGGTGAGTCATGATGTTCGGATATCAAAGGTGGTGACAAGGTGGTGAGTCGTGGTGTTTGGATATCAAAGGTGGTGACAAGCTGGTGGTGAGGTGTCAACATGGTGGTAAAAGGGTGATGACAAGGTGGCGACAAGGTGGTGAGTCATGGTGGAGGAAATCAACTTGGTCTTGGCTTGGTTAATATCTAGTTCGACTAGTTAGGGTTTCGGTTAGGGTTTCGTTTGGTTTGTACGAGCATGAGGTGGAGTGGAAGGATGAAGTAATTCAAATGTGGTGCATGGAAGTGTTGTAACTTATGCTTAAAGGTTGGTATGAATGGCTTATAAAAGTTTGGAGGGAAAAGGTTTAGTTTGAATCTTATGCATAATCGGCTTATACCCTAGCTTTAAATAGTTGTACATAGGGTTTGCCAAAAATGGAGGGAAAATGTATTTTAAATATTGTGCATGGTTAACTTGTACATATACCTTATACGTTAGTACATATGGATCGTATGTAAAATACATGTGGTTAGGGTTTTGGTATAAACCTTAACGTGTAGAATCCGTTTTATGTTAAACGTTTTGGATGGTACGTTAAATAAATAACGTGCATGGTAAAATGGATGTTAGAACGTATTACTTGACATATTACAATGTTTACTTGACATAAACATTAATGGAGTTGGTGTTGGTAGTTGCGTGAGCTCGTTTATTTCGAAATGTAAGTTACGTTACATAATTGAATGGAATATCTAATACATTGATAAAAAATATATCCATGAAAATGGTTGTATTAAATATAATAGGTGGAATATTACCTTAAAATAATATTGTGGAAAATGATGGGTTGTTATAGTCTCCCAACCTTAAAGAAATCTCGTCCTGAGATTTAGTTGGATTTTGGAGTGATGTTTGGACATAGATGTGGATACTTGGCACGAATTTGATCTTCACATTCCCATGTAAATTTTGGTCCTCTTTTAGAGTACCATCTTACTTTGACTATAGGGATACGAATTTGTCTCAGTTGCTTGACTTCTCGATCCATAATCTCTATTGGTTCTTCCATAAAGTTGAGTTTGTCATCAAGTCGAAGTTCTTTCATTAGGATGACGAGGGATTCATCGGATAGGCATTTCTTTAGATTAGAAACGTGGAAGGTACTGTGGACATTACTGAGTTCTTCAAGAAGCTCAAGTATGTATGCCACTAGGCCGACCCTTTTAAGGATCTTAAATGGTCCAATGTACCGGAGGTTAAGATTTCCTCGCTTTTCGAATCAGATGACACCTTTCCGAGGTGACACTTTTAACATAACATGATCTTCAACTTGGAATTCCAAAGGCTGTCGCCTTACATTGGCCTAACTCCTTTGTCGATCTCTTGCATCTTGCAAGCGTTGTCGAATTTGTACTATCTTTTCAGTGGTTTCATGAATTATCTCTGGTCCTGTGAGTTGAACATCTCTAACTTCGGCCCAGCAGACAGGTGATCGGCACTTTCGACCATAAAGTGCCTCTAGTGGTGTTGCCTTAATACTGGCATGATAGTTGTTATTGTAAGAAAATTCTACCAGTGGTAAGTGTCTCTCCCATCCTTTTCCAAAATCTATAACACAGGCTCGAAGCATGTCTTCGAGTGTTTGGATGGTTCTTTTACTTTGTCCATCAGTCTCGAGATGATATGACGTACTCATGTCTAATTGAGTACCCAAAGAACTCTGCATTGACTGCCAAAATCTGGATGTGAAATGACTGTCATGATCTGATACGATGGATATCGATACTCCATGCCGTGAAACTATCTCCATTATATACAACCATGTAAGGGTTTCCATACTATCTGTCGCTCTGGTGGGGATAAAATATGCTGATTTGGTAAGACGGTCTACAATGACTCAAATTGTGTCATGTTCGCTTGATGTTTTAGGTAGTTTTGTAACGAAGTCCATTGTTATTCTTTCCTATTTCCATGTAGGAATCTGTAGTTGTATCAGTAATTCGGATGGCTTCTGACATTCTGCTTTAACTCTAGAGCATGTTAAACACTTGCCAACATATTCAGCGATGAACGTCTTCATGTTAGGCCACCAATAGAGTTTCTGTAGATCCTGATACATCTTGTCAGAACCTGGGTGGATGGAATACTTCGATTTATGGGATTCATGCATGATTAAGTCCCTTAAATTACCAAAGAGTGGTAACCAACTTCGATTCTTGATAAAACGAGTTCCATTAGGACGTACTTCAAATGCTTTATCCATTCCTCGTAGGTTCTTAGATTTGATGTTCTCTTCTTTGATCGCCTCATTTTAGGCTTTGAGGATTTGTGATGGTAATTTTAGGTGAAGAGTCATGACTAATGCCCTGACTCGGAGTGGTTTGATTCGTTCCTTCTGGCTTAAGGCATCTGCTACAACATTTGCCTTTCCAGGATGGTAACGAATCTCACAATCGTAATCTGCGAGTAATTCTAACCAACGACGTTGTCTCATGTTCAACTCTTTCTGATCAAGGATATGTTGAAGGCTTTTATGATCAGTGAACACAGTACACTTTGTGCCATACAGATAGTGTCTCTAAATTTTAAGAGCGAACACTACTGCTCCTAATTCGAGGTCGTATGTGGTATAGTTCTCTTCATGAGGCTTGAGTTGTCGGGATGCATATGCAATAACTTTTTCTCTTTGCATTAACACCGCTCCCAGACCTTGATGTGATGCATCACAGTAAACGACAAAATCATTGTTTCCTTCTGGTAATGCTAAGATTGGAGCTTCACAAAGCTTCTGTTTTAGCAGTTGGAAGGCTGACTCTTGATTTTCTCCCCAGATATACTTTTTTTTCTGGGTTAATTCAGTCAAAGGCTTTGCAATCTTCGAAAAATCTTTGATAAATCTCTGATAGTAGCTGGCGAGTCCTAAGAATTGGCGTACTTCTGTGGATGTGGTAGGAGATGCCTAATTCTTAACTGCTTCAATCTTGGCGAGGTCAACGTGAATTCCTTGACTATCAATTACGTGCCTAAGAAACTGCACGATACTGATCCATAAATCACACTTGGAGAACTTGGCATACAATTTCTCCTTTTTGAGTAATTCCAAGATTATTCTCAGGTGATTTGCATGTTCTTCTTTGTTACGGGAGTAAATGAGAATATCATCGATGAACACTATCACAAATTTATCCAAGTATGGTTTGCACACACGGTTCATGAGGTCCATGAATACAATAGGTGCGTTAGTTAAACCAAATGGCATTAGTTGGAATTCGTAGTGTCCGTACCGCGTTCTAAAAGCAGTCTTAGGAATATCTTCATCCCTGACTCTCAGTTGGTGATAGCCTGATCTTAAGTCAATCTTTGAGT